>SSNR01000030.1:531667-553285 GCA_006937965.1 Callopanchax toddi | reverse complement strand
AGTCTCCCCGTTAGCTCCTGTTAGCTGCTGCGTGCTAACAGCGGTTCCGGTGAATGGATCGAAGTAACGGCGCCTGTTTAGAGTCACACTGAATGTTTTTCGTCGGTATGTGGGACTCCATCACATCCAGTCCTGGACTAGACCAGGACCGCCGGGGTTTTTCGTCTCCAAACAGAAGTCACCGTACCGGTAAGGAAGCCGTCCCGTTGTTGACTCAGTGTCCTGACAGACTGGCGATTGGCATTCATAAACATAATAATTTAGCATTTTTTATTAAAATGAATTCACACCGACTCGATTAAAGAGCGCTCTAACCTAAAACTAACAACTCATCGCCGACAGCGAGCAGGCAGCTGGCAGACTAGAGCGGTGCCAGTCTGAGATGTTAAAGTAGTTTAGCTTTAAAAAATCTAACACAATGATTAAAACAAGCATCTGTTACACAAACTCCACACAACAAAGGGCTCAAATGATCATATTTATGGGATTATTGATCGTACAGAGTGTTAAATTATCCTACAAATACTTTATTTATCTACATCTGACAACACTGTAAGCAGCGCCACCTAGCTAGGAGCTCCCTTAGCTGACGTCACAGGTCCACATATGAAAAAAAAAGCGTTTTTAGAAGCTTTGCAAAAAGGGGCACTTTGGACTAGAAAAATGGTTTTAAAAAATGTATTGTAAAACAAAATACCCTCAATAAACATTTCAAATAGTATTTTTGGACAGAGTTTTATCAGAATTAAAAAAAAAAAAGAACTTAATATATGCTCTTTAACATTAAACATTATATGTGTAGACTGAAGAGGACAAAAAGAATTTGGTCAGACTTCAGGACCTGGTGGACAAGCTGCAACTCAAAGTCAAGGCTTACAAGAGACAAGCTGAGGAGGCTGTAAGTCAATCATTTTACGTTACATTTCATATACCGGTAATTTAATATAAAATGTGAATAAATAATGTACTAATAACTATTAAATAAAAGAAATAGCAAATTAAGTATCTGTAAAAATATGTCAGCATAACCATAAATCATTCACAGGAGGAACAGGCCAACACCCACATGTCCAGATTCAGGAAGGTCCAGCATGAGATGGAGGAAGCTCAGGAGCGCGCTGACATCGCTGAGTCTCAGGTCAACAAGCTCAGAGCCAAGAGCCGTGATGTTGGAAAGGTATTTGAGAATAGTATCACCTGATGATGCTGTGTTTACTTTACAAGTAATCATACATTTGAACTTAATGTCTAATGTATTGCCCTCCTCTTCTTTTTCAGTCGGACTCTGCAGAGTAACAAGTCATCCTTCAGTTACGTCCTTTCAGCTAAGTTCATAAAATATGAACTAGTTGTTTGGGGAACTTTTATCTTATAATAAAAAATGAAAAATCTCACAACTTTCCTGAATTTATTTTCTAATTGTTTATTTAAGGTTAATTTGCTGCACAGCAACTTTCACTGTAATGAATTTCTAAAAAGTAATTTTCCTATGACTCTTTTATATTTTATGTGTATTTTCCTGAAACACTGGAATTTTGAATCCCTCCTATCAATCATTGACTGACATGGCATTGACTTGTGTTGGCACTTGGTCAGATAGTGATTATCTTCTGGCATTCTCCTTCAGCTATCAGTAGATTGTTACATTATAACTCTATTAAAAGTATTTTGCAGAAATTAAAGGATTTAAAAATGTATTTAAAGCTGAAAAACCAAATAGGACAAAAGAATAGGTCTCTTTTCTCTCTGGTGAATACACAAGGGGAATCAAATTCTGCTTAGTACACACAAATGGCTCAGTCCTTCCCTGCATCCAAGCAATGTTCTATTTGAGACGCCCTAAGCAACAAACACTGATGCCAAGTCATTCAAAACTATGTCTCCTAGAAAAAACCAAAGCTTGTATTGGAATCTTGGAACAGAATAAATCTCATTGCATGCTTTAAATGACCTTTCATCTTCTCGCCTTGGTGGACTTTTATGAAAGGGGCATCTTGGATTTCACACTGGTTTTTTTATCCCCTAAAGGGGCTTTATGGTCGACAGGAAAACATGTCCATGTAACAGTAGCACCAAAAGAAATCTACACCACAAATTCATAAAAGGTTTTTTTAAGTAAGTCCACAATTTGTTAAAGGTACAAGGTATGAGTTCTAGATCAAACAATAATTGCATGTGACAATCAATCTGAGCTATTATTCAAAATGAATTGGAAGTAGGGTAGTTTATGGTGGTAAAGTGTTAAGCACTGTCTCATGGTTTTAATCTCAGCCAGGGCTTTTCAGTTTGGAGTTTGTGTGTTCCCACAGTCCAAAAACAGCCACAAGTTAATTGAAAATTCTAAATTGACTCCATGAGTCAGAGGGTGTGTGAGCGCATGTGTCCATACTAAAAACCTGTCCTGCAACTCAACTCAGAACAGGGAACAATTGAAATGAAAAACATATGAAACATATACACTGGCTATCATGAGATACAGGCTAAATCTGACAACTAACAAAATATCTTTCTATTACACATTGATTTAAATCTTTGTCTTAAAAATTTGGAGTCAGGCTCTAATTCTCATAACAATGTAAATATAAAATCAAACAAAATCACACAGACTAAGCCATAACATGCTATTAAAACCATAACATCAAACATCTCACTTAATAATATCTAGTCATAAATCATCTCAATGACCTAAATGTGATTAGTATCATTAACAAAGATGCTGTAGCAAGATGGAAAATATCTGACTGGGACTTGGATTTCACTCTTGCCACAACACATCTCCCAAGAGCCAACTGAAAAATTATCATCAAAGTAAAGAAAATTATTAACAGTTTTTTAAATAACATTTTTTTAAGTTGGTTTGTGTTGTTAGGGGAAAAAAGTGTTACATACATAAAAACTCAAAACTAGGTGGAACTATTTATCTGTGGTTCTTCAGCAGGTGTCAGCCCTGAACAAATGTGCAGAGCAACTGGATAAATTTCATTTTGACCTGGGTGAAAATTATTTTGGGCCAGATCTCAGGCCAAATGCCAACAGTTTTCATCTCCATGTAGGGAGATAATTAGTGGTGAGTGAATGTTTATGGGTAATATCTCCCCATTTAATTTTATTACAGGAATTTGAGATGTGCTGGCAACTTGTAATTGGATACTACAAAACTTTAGGGTCATTTCCAAGCTGAAACTCCATGCATGCATCTGAAATAGCCAATAAAACCATTAATATGAAGTCATACCTATAAATAAAGTGATTTAATTACAATTTATTACATCAAGTAGTATGCAACTCTAAACTACAGCTACACATATAAAGATTTTCTTTAGCTTTCAGGGACATTTGCACATCTTATTAGATTGAAATCAGGTTTTTATTGAAATTTGCATTTTTATTATTATATTTTTATTATTACTTTTCATTTAAAGTTGTTCCTCAATCAGCAAATTTTCATTTATATTTAACATATTCCTTTATAACTGACATGGAAAAACTGCATTCAACAAGCATATACTGAATAAGCTCCAATATTAAAGTCACTTATGGGCCTGTCAAGTCAAAGCTCTCAAATGTGAGTTCACTGCAACTGAATACCAAAGGGACTTAGACATCTTTCCAAAACCCAGCCCCTGCTGCCCTCGGCTATAAAAAAATTCTTTTTAAAGTTCACTGCATGTCTTTGCTTCTGCTGACTATTAAATGAATATTTATTTTACTAGAATCATAAACAAGCAATTTCTGTATTCCAGGAATTAGTTTATTAAACCAACACTTCTGTATTTGGATGTGGAGGCAGTATGGATCAGAATCTGAATTAGAAAAAAAGTAATCTTACCCACTGAACCATAAGCACCTACCTGTTTTCCTCTAAACAGCTCAACATCCATACCATAATAAGTCCTGTGAGTCAAGTTATTAAACTTGTGCAGGAATACAATTAAATAAAGTTTTGTTCTTTGTATGTCCTGAATTTTTTTTTTGCATCTTTTCTTTTTATTCAAATAAGATAATGTTGTTTGGCATCATTGTGTAGCAAACTTGTTTAACAGCTGTAGTTGCAACAAATACACATCACCTCCATAAGCATCTCTGCCGCAAAAAAAGGCAACAGGATGATTGGAGATCATGACCAAACTGGGTGAGTGGGTCCTGCTGACCAGGCACACCCACCCTCTATAAATGAGGCAGCTCCAGACTTCTGCTTGAACTGATAGGCACTTGTAACAGGTAAGTGTCTTCACTATGACCATACTTTATATTCCTATGCATTGACTAGTTTTATGGGAAGATTTTTGTTTCCTTTGCCCTATAATGGCAGAATTACCCTCATATACACAGTGAACCTTCCATCAATGTTCTCTTATTAAGTAGTTTCATTCAAGAAAATCTACATTAAGGACCTTATTATGTTGGGTTCCTTTACATAAAGTGATCAACATGGGAGCAATATTATAACTCTGGTTGTGAGAAAAAGGTGATGAAAAAGATGAGAAGGCACATAGAATTTAACTATTTAACTGAAAACAATTCACATCTACTGATGACATGTTGACCAGTTGCTGTGAACTTTGGCAGAATTTATGAGAATGGTAATATTAATGTATTTTCCTTTTTCATAGCTTCGTAAGATTCCTACAGAGACTGCATCACTCATTCTTTTTTGGAACGAGCTGAGGTAAAGTAAAAAATTTAACAATTTAAAAAGTTATTTGTATGTATTATATATATGCTGTTATAGTATGTATATCTCCTTTAAAACAAAATTGAAAATGTAGTCTACTTGCAGTTATTTGTTGTGTTATCATATTGTATACCCATCATGAGTTATAACACAGGATAAGAGATTTGCATATATTAGCATTTTCATGAATGCCATTTTTCAGTCTCAAATAAGGTGCCACCATGAGTACGGACGCTGAGATGGAGCAGTATGGCCCGGCGGCTATTTACCTCCGGAAGCCAGAAAGGGAGAGGATTGAGGCTCAGGCTTCTCCATTTGATGCCAAAACAGCCTACTTTGTGATTGATGATGCTGAGATGTATCTGAAGGGTAAACTGATAAAGAAAGAGGGTGGCAAAGCCACTGTCGAGACAGATACAGGAAAGGTAAACATGATTCAAACGTCTCAACCTTTTTATTGTAGCTTTTAGAGCCTTCTAAAATTAAATTTCAAAAACTTGTTCTTTGAACTACATTCATTGTTGAGCTTTTAGTTGTAATACAAAAACAACACTTTTGATTAATTAGTTTAATTAGAATTTTGTCTAAAAAGATATTTCACTATTTTTTGTGAAGACTGTCACCGTCAAAGAGGATGACATTCACCCCAGGAACCCTCCAAAGTTTGACAAGATTGAGGACATGGCCATGATGACCCACCTCAACGAGCCTTGCGTGTTGTATAACCTCAAAGAGCGTTATGCATCATGGATGATCTACGTGAGTTTAAAATTTACTAGTATGATAAACTGAAAATATTTAGTTTAGATGTTAAAAAATGGTTAAACATTTGTTTTTGTTTTCTGCTCTAACAGACCTACTCTGGGTTGTTCTGCGTGGTCGTGAATCCATACAAATGGCTTCCTGTATACGACGCTGTTGTTGTGCAAGGATACAGAGGCAAGAAGAGGATTGAGGCTCCACCCCACATCTTCTCCATCTCTGACAATGCCTATCAGTTCATGCTCACTGGTAAGGTTAAATACAGTATTAGTGGTAGTGACTTAGAAATATATTTTGGTTTGTCAAAGCAATATCTAATTAAACATTAGATTTAATGACAAATGAAACCCTGGAACTCATGTTAAGCTTTCATGTTTGTACTTCAGATCGTGAGAACCAGTCTGTCCTGATTACGTGAGTATAACAAAAGCTAAATTGCTGATTTACCAATAAACGATATAAAACTAAAGCCGAGATGAAAATGTGCTTTCTCTATCTCAGCGGAGAATCTGGTGCCGGAAAGACTGTCAACACCAAGCGTGTCATCCAGTACTTTGCAACAATTGCAGCTCTTGGTGCAACCAAAAAGGAGCAAACCCCTGGAAAAATGCAGGTAAATTTGATTGGGGAAAAAAGATTTAGGTGAATATGATAGTTCATTTAGAGTCAGACCAATTCATTGTTTGACTGAAACTCAGCCTATGTTTGCCACTTAGAAAAAAATCAGTGTTCGGCCATGTCTGATCATACTTAGCCAATTATAGGGCAAGAGGAAGCAGAAGATACAGCAGCAGTTGCTGCCAAGTAAATGAAGTGAACTGTTAGTTATTTTAAGAAAGAATAACATTCTCTCTCTCTCTCTCTCTCGCTCCATGTATATATGTGTATATATATACATATAATGTGTATCAATGCTGACCATAGGAATACATCTAATATGAAAATGAACATGATTCTTTATCTGTTTCTCTTAAATCATCATCAGGGCTCTCTTGAGGACCAGATTGTTGCTGCCAACCCTCTGCTGGAGGCCTATGGTAATGCCAAGACTGTGAGGAATGACAACTCCTCCCGTTTCGTAAGTATCAGCATCTAGAAAGTGTTCTCAGAGGTTTAATTCCTGATTACATATTTAATGAAATGTGTACACACAATGTGTTACTCAGGGTAAATTCATCAGAATCCACTTTGGTACTTCTGGAAAGCTGTCTTCTGCTGATATTGAAACATGTAAGTTGGAATAATTGTGTTCTAAGACTTGGAATGTGGCCTTTGATTGGTTAATGATTTTTAAGGTAAATATTCAAGAGTTTTAAATCAAGCATGTCATCCTTAGATCTGCTGGAGAAATCCCGTGTCACCTTCCAGTTGTCTGCTGAGAGGAGCTACCATATCTTCTATCAGCTGATGACAGGCCACAAGCCCGAGCTTCTGGGTATGTTAATTGTACAGAGAATTTTTTAACATTAATGACACTATAATATTCTATATGTTAGACATTTTTGTTTTAATTCATTGCAGAGGCTCTGCTGATCACCACCAACCCCTATGACTACCCAATGATCAGCCAGGGTGAAATCACTGTCAAGAGCATCAATGATATTGAGGAGTTCATTGCAACAGATGTAAGTTTGTGTTACTTCATTTAAGATACGCAGTTTTTAAACAAATTCATTGAGGCTGCGAAAAGCTAACAATTAAATAATTTCCTTCATTTCCATTATTAGACTGCAATTGATATCTTGGGCTTCACTGCTGAAGAGAAGGTCAGCATCTACAAGCTGACTGGTGCTGTGATGCATCACGGCAACATGAAATTCAAGCAGAAGCAGCGTGAGGAGCAGGCTGAACCAGACGGCACTGAGGGTAAATGGAAAAAAATTACAGTTTCTTTGTTCAAGTTTTTTAATGCTTTCTTTCTCAAGTCTTTCCTAATGTGGGAAATACTGTATATTGCACGTTAGTGTCCTGCTGAGTATTTATCACTTAAAACAGCACTCCGGAGGATTTCATCAAGAGAGCAGTTTTTGAATCTAACGTCCAAAGACTCCTCCTCAAAACATCTCGACACGCGCGTCCGGTTGCGTGTGCGCGCGTGCACGCGGCACATATACTTCGGACATGAACTGTACAGCTCAATGTGTAGGGTTTAATCACTCACAGTTCACAATCTTATTCCAACAATACTACGAGGGTCTGATGAGCCCTCTCTGTCCCTGCTGCTTCTGATATTAGCTCTGTTAGCAGAGAGCTGCTGCTGGACTCTGAAGCTGAACTTGACTCGGCCCTGGATGAACTTTCTGACCAAAATAAACGCATAATCCTGTCAAGCCTTGCCATTCTATGAGGTGAAATGTTTAAAAATTAAAATAAATCCATCTTTAGCTGGAGAATGGGTAGGTTTTTAGTAGAAATGAGCTGTGAGTCCTCAGTGAACGGCTGAGACGGCAGAGAAACACACGGAGCATCCTGTACGACAGCGCCCCCTACTGGTACAGGTTTGGTCGATGCGCGTGCATGTTGAGAGAATGCAGACATTTGAATTTCATTGGCTGAAAAATGTCGGCGGCAAGAAATAATAGAAAGGGTCTCTAGGAGGAAGGAGGGTCTTCATCAGAATAACAGATGTTGTGGAACTCAACCCATAGATCATAGTTTAGACCTGAAATATCATTTAAAACATTTAGAAAACTTTGATACAGAGAAAAATGCTCCAGAGAGCCGCTTTAATTGAAAACTGTCTGTCTTTCCATCAGTGGCTGATAAGATCGCCTACCTTTTGGGCCTGAACTCAGCTGACATGCTGAAAGCTCTGTGCTACCCAAGAGTCAAGGTCGGAAATGAGATGGTCACCAAAGGTCAGACCGTCCCACAGGTGATTAAATCTATGCCCCTCTTTTCTCAAATGTTGCAAAGGTTACTTAGTGCAAATCTTTGGCCACCCTGTAATTATACATGTGCTGAATAAAACTCACTTTAGAACATTTCTTCTTCTAGGTCAACAATGCTGTCTCAGCTCTGTGTAAGTCCATCTATGAGAAAATGTTCTTGTGGATGGTCATCCGTATCAATGAGATGTTGGACACAAAACAGCCAAGAAATTTCTTCATCGGGGTGTTGGACATTGCTGGATTTGAGATCTTTGATGTGAGTAGCTAAAATTGTCCTAAAAGTTCTAGAGATTAATATTATTTTGTCATAAAATTAAATTGCTTTCTGTAATTACAGTTCAACAGCTTGGAGCAGCTCTGCATCAACTTCACTAATGAGAAACTGCAACAGTTCTTCAACCACACCATGTTTGTCCTGGAGCAAGAGGAGTACAAGAAGGAGGGCATTGACTGGGAGTTCATTGACTTTGGTATGGACTTGGCTGCCTGCATTGAGCTCATTGAGAAGGTAAGGAACTTTGGTTATCAAACTATATTGCATATTTATATACAACGATTTCTGAAATTGCATTAACCTCATACAAAGCATTGTTGCAAATATGTCTCAAACCACTTCTGGTCTTAAGCAGCCAAGTGGAGAATTAGGATTATTACTTTACAAAAAACTGCCAATGTCTCCTGTCCTCTTGTGGGGGATCAACAAGTAGAAAGTGTCAATTATATTTTGTAATAACTGTCATATTGTTTTATAATTATAAAATATATTAAAACTGATTATTATATTGCTGTTAATTAATAATAGTCAATAGATAGTACAATTTTAATAAACTAGTTTTTTATTATTATTAGCATTTACTATTTTTTTCAGGCTTTAAAGGGCTAATATACTTTTGTGTAAAACTTCAATTTGACATGTCAATTGTTTCCAGCCAATGGGCATCTTCTCCATCCTTGAAGAGGAGTGCATGTTCCCCAAGGCTTCTGATACAACTTTCAAGAACAAGCTGAATGATCAGCATCTTGGCAAGACCAAGGCCTTTGAGAAGCCAAAGCCTGGAAAGGGCAAGGCTGAGGCTCACTTCTCCCTGGTTCACTATGCTGGTACAGTGGACTACAACATCACTGGCTGGCTGGACAAGAACAAGGACCCACTGAACGAGTCTGTTGTTGGGCTCTACCAGAAGTCCGCCAACAAACTGCTGGGCATGCTGTATGCAGCCCATGCATCAGCTGAGGGTAAGAAAGAGCTCAATCCATAGCTTAAACCTATTAAGTTTGTTTAGAAAATATTATGTTTAATGAAGAAACACCCTACAATGTATATATATATATATATATATATGAGTGGAAATGTCTGAAAATCTAGTTAATGACATCTGATGGTGATCCAAATATAAAATAATGCTGCTTCAAAAAGTATGCCTATCAAAATAGTATATATTTTTGTTTACCAATATCAGGTATATTATGTATTTGACTCTGTTAGTTACAATGTCTACTAATCATGGTTCACGATTCAGTCACATAATGTGAAATATTTGTTTCTAAAGCTGAGGGTGCAAAGAAGGGTGGTAAGAAGAAGGGTGGTTCCTTCCAGACTGTGTCCGCTCTTTTCAGGGTATGTAAACTTTCATTGTTTTGGAAAGCAGTGTGAAGCTAATGTAGAAAACAAGCTGAAAATGTGTTCATAATGTTGATCCACAGGAGAACTTGGGCAAGCTGATGACCAACTTGAGGAGCACTCACCCTCACTTTGTGCGTTGCTTGATTCCCAATGAAACAAAGACCCCAGGTAAGAGATCTGATGTTCTAATTACACTAAAGAACTACAAGGTGGCATAGTTAAATTATTCTAACCATAACTTTTCAACACCCAGGTCTTATGGAGAACTTCTTGGTCATCCACCAGCTGAGGTGTAACGGTGTGCTGGAGGGCATCAGAATCTGCAGAAAGGGATTCCCCAGCAGAATCCTCTACGGTGACTTCAAGCAGAGGTTTAAACTATTTTCATCATGAACATGTAAACTTGGTTTTCAATGGTCAACATGGGACAAAACCAATCTATTATTCTTCTTTAGATACAAAGTACTGAATGCCAGTGTCATCCCTGAGGGACAGTTCATTGACAACAAGAAAGCTTCAGAGAAGCTGTTGGGCTCCATTGATGTGGACCACACTCAGTACAAGTTTGGTACCACTAAGGTACATTTCAAGATGCTTAGCTCTGAACAAAACCATCTACAATGTGTATACATGTGTACTGACAGGCAAATACTATTGATGTGACCATAGGTGTTCTTCAAAGCTGGTCTGCTGGGTACACTTGAGGAGATGAGAGATGAAAAACTGGCTACGCTGGTGACCATGACTCAGGCTCTCTGCAGAGGTTATGTCATGAGGAAGGAGTTTGTTAAGATGATGCAGAGGAGGTACGATGAAAATCCTATACCATGTTGAACTGGCCTCTTGTCTTTGTGATAAATTACATTTTGCTCAAATTTTCTTTTTAGAGAGTCTATCTACACAATCCAGTATAATGTTCGTTCATTCATGAATGTGAAGAACTGGCCATGGCTGAAACTGTACTTCAAGATCAAGCCTCTTCTGAAGAGCGCTGAGACTGAGAAGGAGCTGCAGCAGATGAAGGAGAACTATGACAAGATGAAGACAGACCTGGCTACTGCTCTGGCCAAGAAGAAGGAACTGGAGGAGAAAATGGTTTCCCTGCTCCAGGAGAAGAATGACTTGCAACTCCAAGTGGCTTCTGTAAGTAGGCATATTTAGTTAAATACAGAAATAAAAAAATTAACACATCACAACAGCTGAAAAGAAAGGTTATCAAGTTGAAATAACAGCCTTAGGAGAACCATACTTACATATTTCCTCTTTAATATTCATAGGAAGTTGAGAATCTCTCAGATGCTGAGGAAAGGTGTGAAGGGCTCATCAAGAGCAAGATCCAGCTTGAGGCCAAACTCAAAGAGACAACCGAGAGACTGGAGGATGAAGAGGAAATCAATGCTGAGCTGACTGCTAAGAAGAGGAAGCTGGAGGATGAATGCTCTGAGCTGAAGAAAGACATTGATGACCTAGAGCTCACCTTGGCCAAAGTGGAGAAGGAGAAACATGCCACTGAGAACAAGGTTATTTTCTATTTTACTCAGTATTTCTCTACAACTGAAGCAATCATAAAAACTTACCAAATTGAAGGCATTTCCTAAAAGCCATGTGTTTATTCACTTACAGGTGAAAAACCTGACAGAGGAGATGGCTACTCAAGATGAGGCCATTGCCAAGTTAACCAAGGAGAAGAAAGCCCTCCAGGAGGCCCATCAGCAAACACTGGATGATCTCCAGGCAGAGGAAGACAAAGTCAACACTCTGACCAAGGCCAAGACAAAGCTGGAACAGCAAGTGGACGATGTAAGAGAGACATTTCTTTGACTTTTAGTTTTGTTTTGACATTGAGTATTCTTGGAATTAATGACTTCAAAACATCTGACATCTACAGCTTGAAGGTTCACTGGAGCAAGAGAAGAAGCTCCGCATGGACCTTGAGAGAGCCAAGAGAAAGCTTGAAGGAGACCTGAAACTGGCCCAGGAATCCATAATGGATCTGGAGAATGACAAGCAGCAATCTGATGAGAAAATCAAGAAGTAAATTTCATGACTTATAATATTACTGCACAATGTCAATTAAACATTTCAGATTTAAAACAACTGTATTTGTTGAAATCCAGGAAGGACTTTGAAATCAGCCAACTCCTCAGCAAGATTGAGGATGAACAGTCCCTTGGTGCTCAGCTTCAGAAGAAGATCAAGGAGCTCCAGGTCAGATGAATTCAAATGATTCTGATATTATTCAGATGATTATATTTATTGTATTTTTTCCAGGTTTTTAACCCATCCTAATATTTCTTTTATTCATCAAATCCTAGGCTCGTATTGAGGAGCTGGAAGAGGAGATTGAGGCTGAGAGGGCTGCTCGTGCTAAAGTTGAGAAGCAGAGAGCTGACCTCTCCAGGGAGCTGGAGGAGATCAGTGAGAGGCTTGAGGAAGCTGGTGGAGCAACAGCTGCTCAGATTGAGATGAACAAGAAGCGTGAGGCTGAGTTCCAGAAGTTGCGTCGTGACCTTGAAGAATCCACTCTCCAGCATGAAGCTACTGCAGCAGCTCTCCGCAAGAAGCAGGCCGACAGCGTTGCAGAGCTGGGAGAGCAGATCGACAACCTGCAGCGTGTCAAGCAGAAGCTGGAGAAGGAGAAGAGCGAGTACAAGATGGAGATTGATGACCTCTCAAGCAACATGGAGGCTGTTGCCAAAGCAAAGGTGAACAGACACTTCTCACTTCAACATGTATAAACATTGAATTGTGAATCCTAAAAACATAACAATAAAATCAACATTTTTTGGTTGTAGGGCAACTTGGAGAAAATGTGCAGAACCCTCGAGGACCAACTCAGTGAAATTAAAGCCAAAAATGATGAGAATGTTCGCCAGCTGAATGACATTAATGCACAGAAGGCAAGACTTCAGACAGAGAATGGTAAGTGATCGAACAATTAAACAATCTGTTAGTAATACCTGAAAAGCTCCAAGTCTAATGCATGTATACGTTGACAGGTGAACAGGCTCGCCAGCTTGAGGAGAAAGAAGCTCTTGTTTCTCAGCTGACAAGAGGCAAACAGGCTTTCACTCAGCAGATTGAGGAGCTCAAGAGGCACGTGGAGGAGGAAGTGAAGGTATAGCAATAGAACATTTGCTATTTAAATACTCAATTTTCTTGTTAAATTTCCTATTTTTACTGTGTCACATATGTGGGTTGTTGAACAATTTTGTCTACCTGACATTTTATTGTGACAACAGTAAAACAAAACCTGTGTTACACTGACTGTGTTTTACAGGCCAAGAATGCCCTGGCCCATGCTGTTCAGTCTGCTCGCCATGACTGTGATCTGCTCAGGGAGCAGTATGAGGAGGAGCAGGAGGCCAAGGCTGAGCTGCAGAGAGCTATGTCTAAGGCCAACAGTGAGGTGGCTCAGTGGAGAAGCAAATACGAGACTGATGCCATCCAGCGCACTGAGGAGCTGGAGGAGGCCAAGTACGCCACTACAAGTCTCTCATGTCAATTAGATTTCAATTATCTTGTTTTCCTCCAATCAATTCAAACATCTCTTCACTAAAGGAAAAAGCTTGCCCAGCGCCTGCAGGAGGCTGAGGAATCCATTGAGGCTGTGAACTCCAAGTGTGCCTCTTTGGAGAAGACCAAGCAGAGGCTGCAGGGTGAGGTGGAGGACCTCATGATTGATGTGGAGAGAGCTAATGCTCTGGCTGCCAACCTTGACAAGAAGCAGAGGAACTTTGACAAGGTAAATTGTTAATTTGGAATCTTAAACTTCCTATTTGATGTGACAAATGCTGATAACATTTTCTAATAACTTTATCTAAAATAGGTGTTGTCAGAATGGAAGCAGAAGTTTGAGGAAGGCCAGGCAGAGCTGGAGGGAGCCCAGAAGGAGGCTCGCTCTTTGAGCACTGAGCTGTTCAAGATGAAGAACTCCTATGAGGAGGCACTGGATCAGCTGGAGACCATGAAGAGGGAGAACAAGAACCTGCAGCGTATGTTAATCTTCAAACAAACAATTTAACATTTTTGAAGGAAGTAAAATACTTTTTGTTGTAGTCCCCTAAATGTTATATTTTAATATTAAACATAATCACACTACACACTTTGGGGCAGCTGTCAGTCAAACACATAACTGAAAGTTGGTTGATGGTGTGAACTGCATGAGATTCTAAACCCCTACAAATCTATAATACAATGCATGTTTTGAGTTACCCTTTTTTCACATATATAAAAAAGAATGACTCAACATATGTTGCAGGATATGTATTAATTGTATTTTTATGTAATTTGCTTTGCAGAGGAGATCTCAGATCTGACTGAACAGATTGGTGAGACTGGAAAGAGCATCCATGAGCTGGAGAAAGCCAAGAAGACTGTGGAGACTGAGAAATCTGAAATTCAGTCTGCACTGGAGGAAGCTGAGGTAATATTCCGATCATCACCTAATAAACTCATTATTATGGGGTGAATTCATCAGCATGTACATATACTCTAACTTTATTTTAGCAACAGATAATTGTGGTATCTGTTTTAATATATTAAGGGCACTCTGGAGCATGAGGAGGCCAAGATTCTCCGTGTCCAGCTTGAGCTCAACCAGGTCAAGAGTGAGGTTGACAGGAAGGTGGCTGAGAAGGATGAGGAAATGGAGCAGATCAAGAGAAACAGCCAGAGGGTGATTGACTCCATGCAGAGCACTCTGGATTCCGAGGTCAGGAGCAGGAATGATGCCCTGAGAGTCAAGAAGAAGATGGAGGGAGACCTGAATGAGATGGAGATTCAGCTGAGCCATGCCAACAGGCAGGCTGCTGAGGCCCAGAAACAGCTGAGGAATGTCCAGGGACAGCTCAAGGTATGACTGGGATTACATTTGAATTTAATAGAATAGTCTGAAAGAAAAGAATACTCTCACTGACTCACATTTTTCCTGCTAGGATGCCCAACTGCACCTTGATGATGCTGTCAGAGGACAGGAAGACATGAAGGAGCAGGTCGCCATGGTGGAGCGCAGGAATGGTCTGATGGTGGCTGAGATTGAGGAGCTGAGAGCTGCTCTGGAGCAGACTGAGAGAGCACGTAAAGTGGCTGAGCAGGAGTTGGTTGATGCCAGCGAGCGTGTTGGACTGCTCCACTCTCAGGTTGGGTTCTACTAATTTACAAGAACTGATAACTATCAAAGGTCTAGAATACATATACTCAACATTTATTTTGGTTAATTTCTCAGAACACCAGCCTTATAAACACCAAGAAGAAGCTGGAGTCTGATCTTGTCCAAGTTCAGGGTGAGGTGGACGATTCTGTTCAGGAAGCAAGAAATGCTGAGGAGAAAGCCAAGAAGGCTATCACTGATGTGAGACAGCTTTTCTACTTGCATTACTGTTTCACCCATCACTTACAATTTTCCATGCATTTTTAAAACTGTAATCTGAAATATCTCATTACTACAGGCTGCAATGATGGCTGAGGAGCTGAAGAAGGAGCAGGACACCAGTGCTCACCTGGAGAGGATGAAGAAGAACCTGGAGGTCACAGTTAAGGACCTGCAGCACCGTCTGGATGAGGCTGAGAACCTCGCCATGAAGGGTGGCAAGAAGCAGCTCCAGAAACTGGAACAGAGGGTATGAATGTTATGTGCTAAATGATCCAGTATGCAAGAATTGGCAGGTCTGACATTTTTCACTTTTAAAAAGGTTCGTGAACTGGAGTCTGAAGTTGAAGCTGAACAGAGACGTGGAGCTGATGCTGTCAAGGGAGTTCGTAAATATGAGAGGAGAGTCAAGGAGCTGACCTACCAGGTAATTACTCTAATACTTAAAATATTTTAACATCTTTCATTCTATTGTTATTTTCCTTTGTTTGTTTTTCTTCTTAATTTGTATTTTACCTTTGTAGACTGAGGAGGACAAGAAGAATTTGGTCAGACTTCAGGATCTGGTGGACAAACTGCAGCTCAAGGTCAAGGCTTACAAGAGACAAGCTGAGGAGGCTGTAAGTGAAATAGTTTATTATTGTTTTCAGGCAGTAGCTTAAATAATTAGCCATTTTACAGATTAATGCAAAGTTTAAATACAACACATAATTATCCCAAAACTCCACAGGAGGAACAGGCCAACACCCATATGTCCAGGCTCAGGAAGGTCCAGCACGAGATGGAGGAAGCTCAGGAGCGCGCTGACATCGCTGAGTCTCAGGTCAACAAGCTCAGAGCCAAGAGCCGTGACTCTGGAAAGGTGAGGTCACATTTTATGAAAATTGTATCTTAGATCAGTAATGCTTTATGACTTAGGGGTTTTATATCATTGCTTTTTTTCTCTTTTTACTTTGATTTGATAAGCAAAATATTTATTTCATAGAGTAGATGAAACATTGCCTTGCACAATTATGAGACTGTTACCCTAAATGTTCATAAGATTTACTAAATACCTTTATTTTCTTTTTTTTCTCCCCAGGGCGAGAGCGCTGAATAAGAGACACCATCCATTTTGCAACATTTTAACAGAGTTCATAAAATATGAGCTATAGCTGTTAAATTGTATTTTTAAAATGTAACAAGTTAATAAACAATATCCTTAAAATGTTTTACTTCCTGTTTTGTTTACCTTTGGTCAGCTGAATATTTTTGTGAAACTGAATTGTTTAATTTGGCTGTTGGGAACGCTTATTCAAAATCATACGTGTTACAAACTAACAAAAAAAAAAAAGTTAACTGCTTATACTTAACCTAAGGTAAAACCATTCCAGCTTCTAAATATTCAGTTTTCAGTTTAGAGCAGTGATTACATTTATTAAAATAAATTACAAAAAATTGCAAGTTTAAAGAATACTTTTGATTTTGTTTGGATGGGCTCAAACTCTCCAAGCAAAAAATTAACATAATGTGTTTCAGAATACTAAATCTGAG
The DNA here is from genome assembly GCA_006937965.1 of Callopanchax toddi. Taxonomy (NCBI): domain Eukaryota; kingdom Metazoa; phylum Chordata; class Actinopteri; order Cyprinodontiformes; family Nothobranchiidae; genus Callopanchax; species Callopanchax toddi. The sequence continues at coordinate 536,429 of SSNR01000030.1, read as the reverse complement.
ATTCTCAAATTAATAGGATACAGCTTTTAGCATGTTCCTAATAAGGACAAATGCACAGAGTTTTAAAATATATTTTTTAATATGTGCAGCAAAAAAACAAGTGACATTACATGTTTGTGTGGATATGCTTCAAACATCTCTCTGATCTGTTAAAGTATACAAACTATACAATAATAGCTAAAGCAAGCAGACAAGTATAAAGTAGAAAAAACCTATTGTTTGTGTTAGTTTCTACTAAAGTACGAAATGTAAAACTGACAATGAAATGTATTAGACCATGTATATTTATTTAAAAATCATGCATGTTCTAGGAATGTGACAAAAAAGATAATTATTTATTGTAAATCTTAAACCTTAACATAATCATGCCACACTAAGTTATATGAAAAATAACAGGAGATTTTGGATTTATGTTAAAAATACAACTGAAATCCTGCAGAACACTATCACATTAACTGAAGCCAAAACAAAGCAAATCATTTACATGCAGAGACTTATTCAAACACTTACTTTATCAGATATATATTCTACATTCACTTCACATTCACTGGCTATTATCATCAGTTCATCTGCCATATAGTAAAACAGGGCACGTAGCTGTGGTTCAAACAGAAGCCACAGATTACTGATGAAATCAGCCAGCAGCCGCATGGAGCACCTTTTAAGTACCCAAGATGCCTCTGTCATCTATTTAAGCTTCCTGACACACGAGGCCATACTTGTGAATGCCACCCTATTTTTATTTGTGCTGTTCAAGCAAGCCCTGACTGAAAACGTGGGCAGTCATCAAATAAATTAGACAGGCAGCTTATAAAACTTGATATCTCCCCCACAGCAACCCTTAACTCCATGCTGTAAAGAGATTCTGAGATGGATGTGATTCTATTTTTGTATAAGCCAACGAGTAATTAACTTACATTAGATAACTAAAATGAACTTCCACACAGCACTGTAGTGCCTCTACCTCATTAAATGAAAAGTTGTTCACTTTTGCAAAAGCAAGATTGCTAATGATATGTGGATAATCTCAGAAAAGTACACTCTTCAATGAACACAAATTCCTGTAGCAGCTCAAATTCCTTTATATTGCAGTTCGTTTATGTTCCAAAACATTTGTGTTATTTAAACCTGTCAAACTTTATGTTGAAGCTGCAAAGTGGATTCAAAATATATATGAACTCTAAGAAAAACTCATTAATTCAATGAACAGTTGAACAAAAGTATGCTATAGCTATGCAATAAACTAAGGTTTATAGATGTCTAATACCATATATATTCTAAAATATCTGTTAAACATCACAAGGCCATATAATCCATTCTGGCTGACCTGCACTTTTAGTGTTGTCTTTTGCATAAAAGTGCAAGCAAATGAAGCCATTAACACTTGACCTGTAGCTCCCTTCACAGGGACCAGACATAATCAGTCAAATGCAGCCCACTGCCATTTTTAGAAAGTTGCTTCAAGAGGCACATTCAGATGGACCACCTGCACAATGACCAAAAAGGATGCAAGACCATGCTTCATTCATTTTGCAACACATTTTGATAGTTACAGAGAATATTTTTAGAGCAGATTCTGTAATATGACAATGCCTGTCTTATAGTTGCAGAGCTATTTCTTTACTAATTATTCATTCCGATAAGCCAAAAAAGGAATTGATCATCTCTGTCCTAAATTCCAGGAACTACTTGCTGACTTGCACACTGAGTAAAAAAAAGTTGTTGGGTGTTAAGAAGAATTAAGATCACTTAGATAAATCAGAGTTTTGCAAAGAGTAAAAAGCATTTTGAACTTTATTAGGGGACAACGTGAAGAAGCTTAAATAGAGGAAGGGTGATTGTCCTTGGAAGATACTCCCTCCTTCTCAATGAATCTTATAGCATTTTAAATCAGCCTAAAGAGTTTCAGGGGAATTATTTAGACACCCAAAATTAAATGGAATTAAGTTGTACAGCCCAGATTTTACAAACACATAGAAAAAATGTCAACATTGCTTTAGGGTAGGAATTTTTACAGTTGCACAGGAAGCCAAAGCTTCAATACTAACAACTGTACATGATTAAATACTGACTGTCTGGTGCCTAAGATTTAAAAAGAGAAAATTGCACATCATCAGGAAATAAATAAGTCAGTACATAAACAAAATGTATCCATTCCACCAGGAGTGATCAATTAATAAAGCTGAGTATTGTATGCATATGTTGAATTTGTTTATCATGTTAAAGCCCAAATGAGCCTTGCATTATGAAAACAGAACTGGTCAATTTCCAGCACTTTAAGGAATGCTATGACACTCTGGCAGGTATGTAAGAAACACTGAACATGCTCTAACAGAAATCTACAAAAATAAAAACATCTTATTCGAGTCCAATGAACACCTTGAATCCTGATGACATTTTCAAGTCTTTGTGATGTTTATGTTATGGTTATTTATTGACTTAGCAGATGCTTTTATCCAAAGTGGTATACAACAATGAACTTATCAAGCATGTTGAGAGGCAAGATTGCTCAATGGAGCCAAAAGCAGCGTTGAGGATCTAGACAAGACATGGACATAATTTGACATGTTAATCATTCAGACACAGCAATGAACCTCTTTAAATATGTTTAAATTATAGTATAATTTCAACATTTTAAAGATCTTATTATGAAACAGACACATACCAGTTATGGATTAGGAAATTATCTTTTGCATATTTCTCAAAGAGATTTATAGATAAAAGACTAATAGAATCATTACTTGTTATGGCTGAGGGAAACAAGAGGTATTACATTTTTTGTTATGTTTGAATATAAATATGACAGAAAAGCATTTAAAATAAACAATATAGTACACACATAAAAATTACAAACTTTATCAGCTCAGTGTTTTGTTTGAGATGAAGTAGACAAAAGTATGAAGTTTCAGGTGAAGGTAATAATGTCATAGTGTTAGGAGGCCGTTTTATTTCTACTCATTTTAGAAGAAGATCAGGCCAGAGAGGGTTCTCAGGTAAAACAAATAGAAGTTATATGTCAGTTAGGACAAAACTGATTGACAAAATCTGCTAGTTTCAGTAAGGAATGGACAGCAGCACAAAGGGAGTTCTCAGCAACATTAACATGAATAGCAAAACCACATAAATTAATTTTGTCAGTAATTAAATCTAGTCGAGTAAACACCATAAGAACAAGGTAACTCATTTGTCCTCTTTATGTCACTAGGTTTGTCGCTAGGTGCTTTTTTGAAAAAAATTCGCTGAGGGGGGTCGGAAAGTCGTTAGGAACAGCGACAAAGTCGCCAAGTTGGCAACACTGCGGAGTCGGACCACCTCAAAGTTATATTGAGAGACGCTAGGCTTTCAGCCAATAAAAGGAGGATTTACCTGCCTCGTCACCCGTCTCTGCACAAGTGCCTCTCTGATTGGTCAAACCATCGTGCCTGTGTTGCCTCGCCTCGCCTTCTTCCGCTTATCCGGGTCCGGGTCGCGGGGGCAGCATTCCAAGTCGGGCAGCCCAGGCCACCTTCTCCCCGGCCAAGTCCACCAGCTCCTCAGCTGGGACGCCCAGGCGTTCCCAGGCCAAACTGAAGATGTATTTCCTCCAGCTTGTTCTGGGTCGACCTGGGGCCCTCCTGCCGGCAGGACATGCCCAGAACACCTCCCGAGGGAGGCGTCCAGGAGGCATCCTTACCAGATGCCCGAACCACCTCAACTGGCTCCTTTCGATATGAAGGAGCAGCGACTCTACTCCGAGTCTATCCCGGATGTCCGAGCTTCTTACCCTATCCCTAAGGCTGAGCCCGGCCACCCTGCGGAGGAAACTCATTTCAGCCGCTTGTATCCGCAATCTCGTTCTTTCGGTCATTACCCAAAGCTCATGACCATAGGTGAGGATTGGGACGTAGACCGACCGGTAAATCGAGAGCTTTGCTTTCTGGCTCAGCTCCCTCTTTACCACAACAGACCGGTTCAGCGTCCGCATCACTGCAGACGCTGCCCCAATCCACCTGTCGATCTCCCGCTCCCTCCTTCCCTCACTCGTGAACAAGACCCCGAGATACTTGAACTCCTCCACTTGAGGCAGGACCTCTCTCCCGACCCGGAGTTGGCAATCCACCTTTTTCCGGTCAAGAACCATGGCCTCTGATTTGGAGGTGCTGATCCTCATCCCAGCCGCTTCACACTAGGCTGCGAACCTCCCCAGCAAGAGCTGAAGGTCAGAGCTCGATGAAGCTAGGAGGACTACATCATCCGCAAAAAGCAGAGACGCGATTCTCCTGTCACCAAACTCAACACCCTCCACACCACGGCTGCGCCTAGAAATCCTGTCCATAAAGGTTATGAACAGGACTGGTGACAAAGGGCAGCCCTGGCGGAGTCCAACCTTCACTGGGAACAGGTCCGACTTACTGCCGGCTATGCGGACCAGACTCACACTCCTCTGGTACAGGGACTGAATGGCCCTTAACAAAAGACCATCAACCCCATACTCCTGGAGCGCCCTCCACAGGGTGCCCCTGGGGACACGGTCATAAGCCTTCTCCAAATCCACAAAACACATGTGGATTGGTTGGGCAAACTCCCATGACCCCTCCATCACCCTAGCGAGGGTAAAGAGCTGGTCCACAGTTCCACGACCAGGACGAAAACCACATTGCTCCTCTTCAATCCGAGATTCAACCATCGACCCGAACCTCCTCTCCAGTACCCTGGAGTAGACCTTCCCAGGGAGGCTGAGGAGTGTGATCCCCCTATAGTTGGAACACACCCTCTGGTCCCC
>SSNR01000030.1:518855-531657 GCA_006937965.1 Callopanchax toddi | reverse complement strand
GGGAGGCTGAGGAGTGTGATCCCCCTATAGTTGGAACACACCCTCTGGTCCCCCTTGTTAAAAATGGAAACCACCACCCCGGTCTGCCACTCCACAGGAACTGCCCCCGATGACCACGCAATGTTGCAGAGACGTGTCAGCCATGACAGACCTACAACATCCATAGCTGTCAGATACCCAGGTCGGATCTCATCCACCCCTGGGGCTCTGCCGCTGCGTAGTTGTTTGACTACCTCAGCAACTTCTGCCCCAGAGATTGGACAGTTCGTCCCCAGGTCTCCCAGCTCTGGTTCCTCCCTGGAGCCGATCGATAGTCTTTTTCCATGGCCTCGCCAAACTCCTCCCATGCCCGAGATTTTGCCTCGGCAACTGCCACCGCTGCACTCCGCTTGGCCCGCCGGTACCTGTCTGCTGCCTCTGGAGACCCACAGACCAGCCACGCCCTGTAGGCCTCCTTCTTCAGCCTGACGGCTCCCCTAACCTCTGGTGTCCACCAGCGGGTACGGGGGTTACCGCCACGACTGGCACCGGCTACCTTGCGACCACAGCTAGCAACAGCCGCCTCAACAATCGCAGAGCGGAACAAGGCCCATTCGGACTCAATGTCCCCCACTGCTCTCGGGACGTGGTCGAAGCTCTGCCGGAGGTGGGAGTTGAAGACCATCTTGACAGGCTCTTCTGCCAGGCGTTCCCAGCAGACCCTCACTATACGTTTGGGTCTACCAGGTCTGCGCGGCATCTTCCCCTGCCATCTGATCCAGCTCACCACCAGGTGGTGATCAGTTGACAGCTCCGCTCCTCTCTTCACCCGAGTGTCCAAAACATACGGTATCAGGTCAGATGATACAACTATAAAGTCAATCATCGACCTGTAACCTAGGCTGCCCTGGTACCAGGTATACCAACAGGCATCCATATGTTCGAACATTGTATTCGTTAGGGCCAAACTGCGACTAAAGCCTGGGGCACACAGAACACGGATGCATTACGCCACGGATTCGCAGCGGTCTTTTGGGTACACAGGACGCGCTATGCAGCTGAACGCTTCTTGGAAAATTGCCGTATTGAAGCCATAAAAGCTGCACCGCAGCGCTTGAAATAGAACCGACACCTATATATAGCGCCTCCGCGCGGAGGCATTTCTGGGACATGGCGTTACGCTCTCTGTGTAGCCACTTTCAGTAACTTTTTTTTTTATTTTTTATAATGGCACAGGCGCAACACATTCGTCTTCTGTGTGGCCCAGGCTTTACACATAAGTCCAATAACAGAACACCACTCAAGTTCAGATTGGGCAGGCCGTTCCTATCAATCACGCCCCTCCAGGTCACGTTGTCATTGTCCACATGAGCACTGAAGTCCCCCAGTAGGACTATGGAGTCCCCAGTTGGAGCGCCATCCAGCACTTGTCCCAGGGACTCCAAAAAGGGTGGGTACTCTGAACTGCTATTTGGTGCATAAGCACAAACAACAAAGTCAATGTCAATGTATTTATTTATTTATAAAGGCACCACCCACTGGCAGAAGGTATGGCCAGGACAGGATAGGCCCCACATCAGAGAAGAGCCTAAACTGTCCCGGGTGGGAGAGGGGGGCTTCAACCTGAAAGATAACCAGTCACACACAGACACAATAACACATTCCCACCCTCATGCAGAACACAGAGCCATTTGCATGAACACACCAAGACACGCAATGGACGCCTTACACCCACTCACACATACATACATACTCTATACTCCCAGGTGCGGGGGCCAGCACCCTAAGGACACAACCAGCCCCCAGACCCAGGAGATGGTCCCCTTCATACCGGCGCAAAGGTGAGCAGGATGTCCCATCTACCGCAGCAGCAGAGCAGTCCACCACTGCACACCCTGACCAGATGACCAGTTCCCGCTACCAGCCACCGGCTCAGGGCAGCAAACAGAGAACAGAGGTGTGAAAAGACCCCAGATCTCCCTCCACCAGCTCCAATGTGGTGTTTACGCGTGTTGTAATAGGATGCATTTAAAACAGGTGTATGTGTGTTTGGGGGGTGGCAACCAGCACCAGAGGTGAAGCTGGTTGGCCAGACCACCCTTCCCCCTGGGTGCCATTGAGTGTGCCCACCTGAAAGACCCTAGATGTGCATTGTGAGAATGTTATAAGTGGAAGTCTTTAAATTGCACAACAAGATTGGGCCAGTCACAGGACTGCAGAGATGGGATATCACACCCGCAACACACCTGCACCCAAAGCCCTGTGTGTGTGGTGAGTGATTGTGCAGGAAAAGGGAAATGTCTGGGGTGGGAAGGTAACACTGGGGAGGGGTGGGGGACACTCCCAGGGATCCAGCTTCCCTGTGGCCCCAATAGGCACCCACAGTCCCCAAAATCCTCCAAGGGTAGGGAGACCTAAAGCTCATCTGCACAGGGGCCCTGGCAGCAGCCCCGCACAGCCCCATGGAGTCCAAGGCCACCCACCCAACTCAGCCCCAGCAGAATGACTACACCCACCCCCACATTTGGTGAACTTCCAGACTACATTAGAGAATTTCTCCTCCCCTATTAGTGGTAGGTATAACCATCCCTCCCCTAAGGAGGCACCAAGGTCCACCAGCACACCAAAGGCCTTCCGGCCAGGGCCAGGCAACCAGTGCACATGCCCACCCAAACCACCGGCAACATACAAGCCAAAACCCAGGCACCCCCAGCCCAGCCCAGGCCCCTGCCCGGGGATGACCCACTCCAGACCCTGAGCCCACTCCCAGGAGACCCCCAGGAGATCCCCAGATGCCCCAAACTCAGACACCCCCCACACCAGCTACAATGCCCCACAGGACAAATCAAAGACCCTCCCATCCCCACAATGTGAAGGAACTGATCAAAGGATTCCAATGAGATTGATGAGATGCTGAGGCAGAGGCTGTCTCAAGGCTAATATGTGCCAATAAAATATTTCTATTCTCGTTCAAACCAAGATTATTTTTATTTTTCCAATTTAATAAGACTATTTATTAATTCATTGCAGAATGACAAAAAAGATGAAACTGACATCTCTCCATTAATCACCACTTTACCTTGTTGAGTGGATTTATGTAGCTCAAGGATCCCATAAGCAACAATAGGTGGTCTGGGGCAGTTTTGCCCCTGATTGGGTCTACCATGGCAAATTGGACCTGGGTGAGGAACCTAAGTACAATTCTTAATTCTTTTGAAAACTGGACATTTTGTTTAAGCATCTTAATTTTTCACTCTCAAAATTTATATTTTGTTTGAACAGTCTGTTTTTTATTGAAACAAAACTAGTTTTCCATCTTCATTCAAGTTTCTTTGTATCACTTTGGGTCAAAATGTTTCTAATCCTAACAATTAGGGATGTGAATTTTACAACTCACGATTCAATTTGATGCTGACAATTTGATTAAGAATTGATTCTCGATTCAAACTGATTCACAATCGATACTCGTTTAGTTACAATGGGTGCCAATTCCATAATTAATTCATCTTTAAGTTAGAAAGAGTTATGAGAAATTGTTATATTGCTTTAAAGAAAACTGGTTATATTTAAGAAAATGCAGATTTACAAGGTACAATCAAGTGTTTCTAAAATTGTAAACGCAAAGAGGCAATCTTTTGATAAAGAGACAAAACAAGATTCCTTGTGTCCTCAGGCAAGAGTTCACCCACCATGCTTGTAAGTGTTGGTTGGAAAGTCCGGTGGCGCCTGGTGTATGGCAGCTTCTCTTCTGTCAGCCTGCTACAATTTATCTTAATGTGTGTATGAGTGGGTGAATGACTGATTGTAGTGTAAAGTACTTTGGAGTCCATGGATTTCATTAAGTGCTATACAAACACATGCCATACCATTCCTTGAACATGTTTAACAAACCTTTAACTTTTATGTTAGTGAGAAGTATAGCTAAGAATAATATTCCTTATACAGCAAAACTAATTACACTGAAGTACAACAATTGGAGTCTAAATGAACAGGTAGCCCATTCGTTTAATTTATGAAACACAACCAACACATTGACTACTGAGCTGCAAAAAAAAATTGAAGATAATCAAAATTATAATTACTGTTTTGGTGTTACCAACTTATACAGAAATTTATAAATGAGTTGTTGTTTTTTACCATTTAGTAAAACGTGGATAAATTTCTGTTATTCTTTACTGAAATATTTGCATTTAAAGTAATTCCTCATTTTATCATTTGCTCTCAAAATGAATATGTTTAATTTTAAAAAAATTTTAAAATGCATTCAAGCTATTTTTGCTGCTTGTTATTTATGGTCCTATCTGAATTGGCAACTGCTCTCATGTTTCATTTCCAGTGAACACGTGGCACTCATTCACCACTAATGGAAAGAGTTAAGCGAGAAAATAGTATCAGATATCTTTCTGAGGGATGTGCACCCAGTAACTATAAACCAGTAGCATTCTGACACCTCTCTGTTATTAAGACTCAGAATTGGTTGATATTAAAATCAAAAGGACCCAACTGACTATCATAAAAACTGTCAACTGAAATATGACCCTAAATAAATCACTGTATTTAATGGACCAAACACTCCACAAACAATGCTGTGCACTCTTGCTATGTTGTTTTAAAAACTGTGAACATAAAATACCTCGTAAATATTTATGTACCAATTACAGGTTCAGAGTTTACAATTTAATCATTATTACAATGATTTGAATTGTTGTTCATAAATACTTTCATTTCCAAGCCTTACTAAAACAACCAGAGGTCCAAATAGCTTATAAATTATTTATAGTTAAAGTCACTAGAATTTATATATAAATATCAACATTTTTTAAGATGCTTTCAAAAGTTTAATGTAAAAAAACTGACCAAGTATTTACAGATTTATTAAAATGTATTTACATAATATTTCACAATTTAGTGTTTTTAAATAAGCAAGGAGTTTTCTCACTGTTTGTAACTATTGGAAAATACAGCACAGACACATGATAAAGTCTGACACTGCATGTGCTATATGGACATCACTGTCAGGCTGAGAGGTAAGGAACACATTGCACTTTACCAAATTGAGCAGCGTGCTTGTGCTGAGTGGACACACTTGAGCACATATAAGCAGCAGCTCTAAATGCTTGCTTCAACTGAGAGGCATCTGACTCAGGTGAGAGCAGTCAACTATGTGTGATCAACTTTTTGTAATAGTTTCATAGATATATATTTTAAAACAACACTGTTTACTGGTAAACAATACATCAATTAAACTTTGTATTTGTTACACAAGTTTTAGGCTGAATCAATATATATTCAATTTGGTAATTTTACTCTCCTTTGTAGCATTTCTGGTTTCACACAAGACATCCATAGTTTCTGTCAGGATCCTCTGAGGTAAGCAGATTACTACAGAATGGTATTTTTATGCAAAAGCATAGGATTGAAACATATACATGCACACATCCATGAACTGTAAGTAAAATATACATGATTATCTGTGAAAACTTCAGGCTCCACCAAAAGTGCCACCATGAGCACAGACGCTGAGATGGAGCAGTACGGCCCGGCGGCCATTTACCTCCGGAAGCCAGAAAGGGAGAGGATTGAGGCTCAGACCACTCCATTTGATGCCAAAACAGCCTACTTCGTGATTGATGATGCTGAATTGTATGTTAGATGCAAACTCATCAAAAAAGAGGGTGGCAAAGCCACTGTTGAAACAGCTGCAGGAAAGGTAAATTTTGATTTATTCTAAGTGTTTCACTTTTCATCTTGTTCTTAGCAAAATACTTCTATAAATTTCACTTTAAATTAAAATTACATTTTTGTTTCAGACTGTCACCGTCAAAGAGGATGACATCCACCCCAGGAACCCTCCAAAGTTCGACAAAATTGAGGACATGGCCATGATGACCCACCTCAACGAGCCTTGTGTGCTGTTTAACCTCAAAGATCGTTTTGCATCATGGATGATCTACGTGAGTTTTATCAAAAAGTGTGACAAAATGAAAGTATAATTTGTGTTTAGCTTTACACAAATGGATATACACTTATCTGTTTTCTACTCTAACAGACCTACTCTGGGTTGTTCTGCGTGGTCGTGAATCCATACAAATGGCTTCCTGTATACGACGCTGTTGTTGTGGCAGGATACAGAGGCAAGAAGAGGATTGAGGCTCCACCCCACATCTTCTCCATCTCTGACAATGCCTATCAGTTCATGCTCACTGGTGAGATAAAAGTTACAGTGTTAAAAAAAGCCAAGAGAAATCAATTGTAGAGATTTATAGGATTACATGAAAAACCATAGATCTTAAAGCATGCTTGTATGCATTTCAGATCGTGAGAACCAGTCTGTCCTGATTACGTGAGTATGCCAAAATCTGAATTGCTGATGTTCCATATAGCCATACAAAAATTAAGCTGAGTATTGAAAATATGCTTTCTCTATCTCAGCGGAGAATCTGGTGCCGGAAAGACTGTCAACACCAAGCGTGTCATCCAGTACTTTGCAACAATTGCAGCTCTTGGTGCCAAAAAGGATCAAGCCCCTGCCACTGGTGGCAAAATCCAGGTAAATATAAAAGGGAATTGTTTGCCAGAGAATGTTTTTTTTATAAAAGCATGGCTTACTTCACATAAATGATCTCTTGCAGGGTTCTCTTGAGGACCAGATTGTTGCTGCCAACCCTCTGCTGGAGGCCTATGGTAATGCCAAGACTGTGAGGAATGACAACTCCTCCCGTTTTGTAAGTATCAGCATCTAGAAAGTGTTCTCAGAGGTTTAATTCCTGATTACATATTTAATGAAATGTGTACACACAATGTTTCGTAAGTGATAGAAAACATTGTAACATGAACTAAATATTAAATATTTTACAATCAAACTAATGCTATCATGATTGTATCTGTCTAGGGTAAATTCATCAGGATCCACTTCGGCTCCAGTGGAAAGTTGGCTTCAGCTGATATTGAAACTTGTAAGTTTCAATCATTGTAATATCTTGCAAAAAGTAGGTTAAAAAATAAGGCGAAATGCTTAACACTCTAGAAGAACTGTGAAAACTGTGGATCATTTGTCATTTTCTGTCACATTGTCATGACATTCTGATGGCAAAGGCAAAAAAGACCCTCTTCCCTTTTTGAATGTGACTGGGTTGGTAAACTGCAAAAGCAGTGTCTCTCACAGTGCATCATTGCTGCTGAGGTGGTAAGACAGTCATTTAGAATGTCTCAAATGATCCTGAGGGTTATGGAACACAAAAGTCAAGTGGAAGACCCAAAAAGAATTTCACCAGCACTGAGCCAGAGGATCCAATTGGCTGTCCACCAAGACACTTTGATCTCAACTTTGATTGGCTAATGATTTTTAAGGTAAATATTCAAGAGTTTTAAATCAAGCATGTCATCCTTAGATCTGCTGGAGAAATCCCGTGTCACCTTCCAGTTGTCTGCTGAGAGGAGCTACCATATCTTCTATCAGCTGATGACAGGCCACAAGCCCGAGCTTCTGGGTATGTTAATTGTACAGAGAATTTTTTAACATTAATAAAACTATAATATTCTATATGTTAACCATTTTTTATTTTAATTCATTGCAGAGGCTCTGCTGATCACCACCAACCCCTATGACTACCCAATGATCAGCCAGGGTGAAATCACTGTCAAGAGCATCAATGATGTTGAGGAGTTCATTGCAACAGATGTAAGTTTGTGTTACTTAATTTAAGATACGTAGTTTTTTTAAACAAATTCATTGAGGCTGCGAAAAGCTAACAATTAAATAATTTCCTTCATTTCCATTATAGACTGCAATTGATATCTTGGGCTTCACTGCTGAAGAGAAGGTCAGCATCTACAAGCTGACTGGTGCTGTGATGCATCACGGCAACATGAAATTCAAGCAAAAGCAGCGTGAGGAGCAGGCTGAACCAGACGGCACTGAGGGTAAATGGAAAATATTTACAGTTTCATTGTTCAAGTGTTTTAATGCGTTCTTTCTTAAGTCTTTCCTAATGTGGGAAATACTGTATATTGCACGTTAGTGTCCTGCTGAAAATTTATCACTTAACTGAAAACTGTCTGTCTTTCCATCAGTGGCTGATAAGATCGCCTACCTTTTGGGCCTGAACTCAGCTGACATGCTGAAAGCTCTGTGCTACCCAAGAGTCAAGGTCGGAAATGAGATGGTCACCAAAGGTCAGACCGTCCCACAGGTGATTAAATCTATGCCCCTCTTTTCTCAAATGTTGCAAAGGTTACTTAGTGCAAATCTTTGGCCACCCTGTAATTATACATGTGCTGAATAAAACTCACTTTAGAACATTTCTTCTTCTAGGTCAACAATGCTGTCTCAGCTCTGTGTAAGTCCATCTATGAGAAAATGTTCTTGTGGATGGTCATCCGTATCAATGAGATGTTGGACACAAAACAGCCAAGAAATTTCTTCATTGGAGTGTTGGACATTGCTGGATTTGAGATCTTTGATGTGAGTAGCTAAAATTGTCCTAAAAGTTCTAGAGATTAATATTATTTTGTCATGAAATTAAATTGCTTTCTGTAATTACAGTTCAACAGCTTGGAGCAGCTCTGCATCAACTTCACTAATGAGAAACTGCAACAGTTCTTCAACCACACCATGTTTGTCCTGGAGCAAGAGGAGTACAAGAAGGAGGGCATTGAATGGGAGTTCATTGACTTTGGTATGGACTTGGCTGCCTGCATTGAGCTTATTGAGAAGGTAAGGAACTTTGGTTATCAAAAATTTTACATATTCGTGTAAAAATATTTCTGAAGTTGAAATAATATGCTTTTTGTGTAAAACTTCTAATTTGACATGTCAATTGTTCCCAGCCATTGGGCATCTTCTCCATCCTTGAAGAGGAGTGCATGTTCCCCAAGGCTTCTGATACAACTTTCAAGAACAAGCTGATTGATCAGCATCTTGGCAAGAACAGGGCCTTTGAGAAGCCAAAGCCTGGAAAGGGCAAGGCTGAGGCTCACTTTGCCCTGGTTCACTATGCTGGTACAGTGGACTACAACATCACTGGCTGGCTGGACAAGAACAAGGACCCACTGAACGAGTCTGTTGTTGGGCTCTACCAGAAGTCTTCCAACAAACTGCTGGGCATGTTGTATGCAGCCCATGCAGCAGCTGAGGGTAAGACATAGTATGAGTGAGCAAAATTATCAGAAAAATCCAAGTGCATATGGCCTAAATTATATTTATTTTATTGTACTGTATGTTTAGACCCTAAAATTAACACCTTTTATGTACCCTGGGTAATCTAAACATAGTATTTTTCCATTCTTAATTAGCTTTTTCAAAAAAGTGGAAATAACTAAAACCTAACCTAAAACCAACTAAGTAACCAAATTTATAGGTGTTGTGTATAAAGGCACAAAATAGTATGTCTGTGATAGCATTTGATCATGTGCTGAAGAAATTGTACAATTTTTAGAAATACGCTGAACACACTTGTTTCCATATTGATTATTGAAACTATAATTTTTTAATTTCTACAGCTGAGGGTGCAAAGAAGGGTGGTAAGAAGAAGGGTGGTTCCTTCCAGACTGTGTCCGCTCTTTTCAGGGTATGTAAACTTTCATAGATTTTTGGAACACAGAAATGCAGAAATATTTCTGATGTAAAATTTGATAATGTTGATCCACAGGAGAACTTGGCCAAGCTGATGACCAACTTGAGGAGCACTCACCCTCACTTTGTGCGTTGCTTGATTCCCAATGAAACAAAGACCCCAGGTAAGATACCCAATGTCCCAATTGATGTGTAGCATGAAAAGAAACAATTGAGCCAACCATTTGTCTCAGTTTCCGCGTCCGAGTTGATATTACAATGACAATGAATTTTTTATGTTTTGTGCAGCCCTATTGGATAACTTCTTGGTCATCCACCAGCTGAGGTGTAACGGTGTGCTGGAGGGCATCAGAATCTGCAGAAAGGGATTCCCCAGCAGAATCCTCTACGGTGACTTCAAGCAGAGGTTAAAACTGTTTTCATCATGAACATGTAAACTTGTTTATCAAAGGTCAACATGGGACAACAACAATCTATTATTTTCTCTAGATACAAAGTACTGAATGCCAGTGTCATCCCTGAGGGACAGTTCATTGACAACAAGAAAGCTTCAGAGAAGCTGTTGGGCTCCATTGATGTGGACCACACTCAGTACAAGTTTGGTACCACTAAGGTACATTTCAAGATGCTAATATCGTTAGCTCTGAACAAAACTATAAACAGTGGTATCAGGGTGTACTGACAAGCAAATACTATTGATGTGACCATAGGTGTTCTTCAAAGCTGGTCTGCTGGGTCAACTTGAGGAGATGAGAGATGAAAAACTGGCTACACTGGTGACCATGACTCAGGCTCTCTGCAGAGGTTATGTCATGAGGAAGGAGTTTGTTAAGATGATGGAGAGGAGGTGAGTATATAATCAGATACAATAAAGTGTTTATCCTTTCATAAGAAGGCTGCATCTATAAAATGTTTTAGTAATCGAGTATTCTGTCAAATAATCCATCAATTACTAGTGATATAAATGCACAATGCCAGCTGTTCCCAACTTCATTTATTTAAAGCTGCTGTCTCCCTTATTAGATCTGTTCACGCTCTTGTGTATGTGCATGTTTAATATAATGATTTATATATAAATAATATAATATAAATAAATATCTTATGTGCATAACAACTCCTGTTTTCTAAAAAAGGGATGTGTAACTGTTAGTAAAACAAACTTAACTTCATCTTATCTGTTCGTTTGTTTTGTGAAACACGTGATCACACAGACTTATTTCTATTAATTTTAGCTTGAGGGGTTTTTTTTGCAAAAAAATATTATTTGATGAATTGTTTGATGAATGTTTGATGAATTGTTCCAGTTTTGAATGTATTTGAATATTTGTTTATTTCTGTTTTTTAGAGATGCTATTTTCACAATCCAGTATAATGTCCGTTCATTCATGAATGTGAAGAACTGGCCATGGATGAACTTGTACTTCAAGATCAAGCCTCTTCTGAAGAGCGCTGAGACTGAGAAGGAGCTGCAGCAGATGAAGGAGAACTATGACAAGATGAAGACAGACCTGGCTACTGCTCTGGCCAAGAAGAAGGAACTGGAGGAGAAAATGGTTTCCCTGCTCCAGGAGAAGAATGACTTGCAACTCCAAGTGGCTTCTGTAAGTAGGCAAATGCCTCAAGTCTGGTTTCTTTATATCTAAAAGTAGTAAAGAACAGCATTGTTTACAATTTTACATACTTAGTTGAATACAAATTCAAAAATTTAACATCACAAGGTTTAAACAAAAAGACTATAAAATTAAAGTCACAGCCTAGGACAATAATAACATATTTCCTTTTCAATAATATTCATAGGAAGTTGAGAATCTCTCAGATGCTGAGGAAAGGTGTGAAGGGCTCATCAAGAGCAAGATCCAGCTTGAGGCCAAACTCAAAGAGACAACCGAGAGACTGGAGGATGAAGAGGAAATCAATGCTGAGCTGACTGCTAAGAAGAGGAAGCTGGAGGATGAATGCTCTGAGCTGAAGAAAGACATTGATGACCTAGAGCTCACCTTGGCCAAAGTGGAGAAGGAGAAACATGCCACTGAGAACAAGGTTATTTTCTATTTTACTCAGTATTTCCCTACAACTGAAGCAATCATAAAAACTTACCAAATTGAAGGCATTTCCTAAAAGCCATGTGTTTATTCACTCACAGGTGAAGAATCTGACAGAGGAGATGGCTACTCAAGATGAGGCCATTGCCAAGTTAACCAAGGAGAAAAAAGCCCTCCAGGAGGCCCATCAGCAAACACTGGATGATCTCCAGGCAGAGGAAGACAAAGTCAACACTCTGACCAAGGCCAAGACAAAGCTGGAACAGCAAGTGGACGATGTAAGAGAGACATTTCTTTGACTTTTAGTTTTGTTTTGACATTGAGTATTCTTGGAATTAATGACTTCAAAACATCTGACATCTACAGCTTGAAGGTTCACTGGAGCAAGAGAAGAAGCTCCGCATGGACCTTGAGAGAGCCAAGAGAAAGCTTGAAGGAGACCTGAAACTGGCCCAGGAATCCATAATGGATCTGGAGAATGACAAGCAGCAATCTGATGAGAAAATCAAGAAGTAAATTTCATGACTAATAATATTCCTGCTCAGTGTCAATTAAACATTTCAGATTTAAAACAACTGTATTTGTTGAAATCCAGGAAGGACTTTGAAATCAGCCAACTCCTCAGCAAGATTGAGGATGAACAGTCCCTTGGTGCTCAGCTTCAGAAGAAGATCAAGGAGCTCCAGGTCAGATGAATTCAAATGATTCTGATATTATTCAGATGATTATATTTAATGCATTATTTCCAGGTTTTTAACCCATCCTAATATTTCTTTTATTCATCAAATCCTAGGCTCGTATTGAGGAGCTGGAAGAGGAGATTGAGGCTGAGAGGGCTGCTCGTGCTAAAGTTGAGAAGCAGAGAGCTGACCTCTCCAGGGAGCTGGAGGAGATCAGTGAGAGGCTTGAGGAAGCTGGTGGAGCAACAGCTGCTCAGATTGAGATGAACAAGAAGCGTGAGGCTGAGTTCCAGAAGCTGCGTCGTGACCTTGAAGAATCCACTCTCCAGCATGAAGCTACTGCAGCAGCTCTCCGCAAGAAGCAGGCCGACAGCGTTGCAGAGCTGGGAGAGCAGATCGACAACCTGCAGCGTGTCAAGCAGAAGCTGGAGAAGGAGAAGAGCGAGTACAAGATGGAGATTGATGACCTCTCAAGCAACATGGAGGCTGTTGCCAAAGCAAAGGTGAACAGACACTTCTCACTTCAT
>SSNR01000030.1:440894-518845 GCA_006937965.1 Callopanchax toddi | reverse complement strand
CATCACAAGGTTTAAACAAAAAGACTATAAAATTAAAGTCACAGCCTAGGACAATAATAACATATTTCCTTTTCAATAATATTCATAGGAAGTTGAGAATCTCTCAGATGCTGAGGAAAGGTGTGAAGGGCTCATCAAGAGCAAGATCCAGCTTGAGGCCAAACTCAAAGAGACAACCGAGAGACTGGAGGATGAAGAGGAAATCAATGCTGAGCTGACTGCTAAGAAGAGGAAGCTGGAGGATGAATGCTCTGAGCTGAAGAAAGACATTGATGACCTAGAGCTCACCTTGGCCAAAGTGGAGAAGGAGAAACATGCCACTGAGAACAAGGTTATTTTCTATTTTACTCAGTATTTCCCTACAACTGAAGCAATCATAAAAACTTACCAAATTGAAGGCATTTCCTAAAAGCCATGTGTTTATTCACTCACAGGTGAAGAATCTGACAGAGGAGATGGCTACTCAAGATGAGGCCATTGCCAAGTTAACCAAGGAGAAAAAAGCCCTCCAGGAGGCCCATCAGCAAACACTGGATGATCTCCAGGCAGAGGAAGACAAAGTCAACACTCTGACCAAGGCCAAGACAAAGCTGGAACAGCAAGTGGACGATGTAAGAGAGACATTTCTTTGACTTTTAGTTTTGTTTTGACATTGAGTATTCTTGGAATTAATGACTTCAAAACATCTGACATCTACAGCTTGAAGGTTCACTGGAGCAAGAGAAGAAGCTCCGCATGGACCTTGAGAGAGCCAAGAGAAAGCTTGAAGGAGACCTGAAACTGGCCCAGGAATCCATAATGGATCTGGAGAATGACAAGCAGCAATCTGATGAGAAAATCAAGAAGTAAATTTCATGACTAATAATATTCCTGCTCAGTGTCAATTAAACATTTCAGATTTAAAACAACTGTATTTGTTGAAATCCAGGAAGGACTTTGAAATCAGCCAACTCCTCAGCAAGATTGAGGATGAACAGTCCCTTGGTGCTCAGCTTCAGAAGAAGATCAAGGAGCTCCAGGTCAGATGAATTCAAATGATTCTGATATTATTCAGATGATTATATTTAATGCATTATTTCCAGGTTTTTAACCCATCCTAATATTTCTTTTATTCATCAAATCCTAGGCTCGTATTGAGGAGCTGGAAGAGGAGATTGAGGCTGAGAGGGCTGCTCGTGCTAAAGTTGAGAAGCAGAGAGCTGACCTCTCCAGGGAGCTGGAGGAGATCAGTGAGAGGCTTGAGGAAGCTGGTGGAGCAACAGCTGCTCAGATTGAGATGAACAAGAAGCGTGAGGCTGAGTTCCAGAAGCTGCGTCGTGACCTTGAAGAATCCACTCTCCAGCATGAAGCTACTGCAGCAGCTCTCCGCAAGAAGCAGGCCGACAGCGTTGCAGAGCTGGGAGAGCAGATCGACAACCTGCAGCGTGTCAAGCAGAAGCTGGAGAAGGAGAAGAGCGAGTACAAGATGGAGATTGATGACCTCTCAAGCAACATGGAGGCTGTTGCCAAAGCAAAGGTGAACAGACACTTCTCACTTCAACATGTATAAACATTGAATTGTGAATCCTAAAAACATAACAATAAAATCAACATTTTTTGGTTGTAGGGCAACTTGGAGAAAATGTGCAGAACCCTCGAGGACCAACTCAGTGAAATTAAAGCCAAAAATGATGAGAATGTTCGCCAGCTGAATGACATTAATGCACAGAAGGCAAGACTTCAGACAGAGAATGGTAAGTGATCGAACAATTAAACAATCTGTTAGTAATACCTGAAAAGCTCCAAGTCTAATGCATGTATACGTTGACAGGTGAACAGGCTCGCCAGCTTGAGGAGAAAGAAGCTCTTGTTTCTCAGCTGACAAGAGGCAAACAGGCTTTCACTCAGCAGATTGAGGAGCTCAAGAGGCACGTGGAGGAGGAAGTGAAGGTATAGCAATAGAACATTTGCTATTTAAATACTCAATTTTCTTGTTAAATTTCCTATTTTTACTGTGTCACATATGTGGGTTGTTGAACAATTTTGTCTACCTGACATTTTATTGTGACNGAGGGCATCAGAATCTGCAGAAAGGGATTCCCCAGCAGAATCCTCTACGGTGACTTCAAGCAGAGGTTTAAACTATTTTCATCATGAACATGTAAACTTGGTTTTCAATGGTCAACATGGGACAAAACCAATCTATTATTCTTCTTTAGATACAAAGTACTGAATGCCAGTGTCATCCCTGAGGGACAGTTCATTGACAACAAGAAAGCTTCAGAGAAGCTGTTGGGCTCCATTGATGTGGACCACACTCAGTACAAGTTTGGTACCACTAAGGTACATTTCAAGATGCTTAGCTCTGAACAAAACCATCTACAATGTGTATACATGTGTACTGACAGGCAAATACTATTGATGTGACCATAGGTGTTCTTCAAAGCTGGTCTGCTGGGTACACTTGAGGAGATGAGAGATGAAAAACTGGCTACGCTGGTGACCATGACTCAGGCTCTCTGCAGAGGTTATGTCATGAGGAAGGAGTTTGTTAAGATGATGCAGAGGAGGTACGATGAAAATCCTATACCATGTTGAACTGGCCTCTTGTCTTTGTGATAAATTACATTTTGCTCAAATTTTCTTTTTAGAGAGTCTATCTACACAATCCAGTATAATGTTCGTTCATTCATGAATGTGAAGAACTGGCCATGGCTGAAACTGTACTTCAAGATCAAGCCTCTTCTGAAGAGCGCTGAGACTGAGAAGGAGCTGCAGCAGATGAAGGAGAACTATGACAAGATGAAGACAGACCTGGCTACTGCTCTGGCCAAGAAGAAGGAACTGGAGGAGAAAATGGTTTCCCTGCTCCAGGAGAAGAATGACTTGCAACTCCAAGTGGCTTCTGTAAGTAGGCATATTTAGTTAAATACAGAAATAAAAAAATTAACACATCACAACAGCTGAAAAGAAAGGTTATCAAGTTGAAATAACAGCCTTAGGAGAACCATACTTACATATTTCCTCTTTAATATTCATAGGAAGTTGAGAATCTCTCAGATGCTGAGGAAAGGTGTGAAGGGCTCATCAAGAGCAAGATCCAGCTTGAGGCCAAACTCAAAGAGACAACCGAGAGACTGGAGGATGAAGAGGAAATCAATGCTGAGCTGACTGCTAAGAAGAGGAAGCTGGAGGATGAATGCTCTGAGCTGAAGAAAGACATTGATGACCTAGAGCTCACCTTGGCCAAAGTGGAGAAGGAGAAACATGCCACTGAGAACAAGGTTATTTTCTATTTTACTCAGTATTTCTCTACAACTGAAGCAATCATAAAAACTTACCAAATTGAAGGCATTTCCTAAAAGCCATGTGTTTATTCACTTACAGGTGAAAAACCTGACAGAGGAGATGGCTACTCAAGATGAGGCCATTGCCAAGTTAACCAAGGAGAAGAAAGCCCTCCAGGAGGCCCATCAGCAAACACTGGATGATCTCCAGGCAGAGGAAGACAAAGTCAACACTCTGACCAAGGCCAAGACAAAGCTGGAACAGCAAGTGGACGATGTAAGAGAGACATTTCTTTGACTTTTAGTTTTGTTTTGACATTGAGTATTCTTGGAATTAATGACTTCAAAACATCTGACATCTACAGCTTGAAGGTTCACTGGAGCAAGAGAAGAAGCTCCGCATGGACCTTGAGAGAGCCAAGAGAAAGCTTGAAGGAGACCTGAAACTGGCCCAGGAATCCATAATGGATCTGGAGAATGACAAGCAGCAATCTGATGAGAAAATCAAGAAGTAAATTTCATGACTTATAATATTACTGCACAATGTCAATTAAACATTTCAGATTTAAAACAACTGTATTTGTTGAAATCCAGGAAGGACTTTGAAATCAGCCAACTCCTCAGCAAGATTGAGGATGAACAGTCCCTTGGTGCTCAGCTTCAGAAGAAGATCAAGGAGCTCCAGGTCAGATGAATTCAAATGATTCTGATATTATTCAGATGATTATATTTATTGTATTTTTTCCAGGTTTTTAACCCATCCTAATATTTCTTTTATTCATCAAATCCTAGGCTCGTATTGAGGAGCTGGAAGAGGAGATTGAGGCTGAGAGGGCTGCTCGTGCTAAAGTTGAGAAGCAGAGAGCTGACCTCTCCAGGGAGCTGGAGGAGATCAGTGAGAGGCTTGAGGAAGCTGGTGGAGCAACAGCTGCTCAGATTGAGATGAACAAGAAGCGTGAGGCTGAGTTCCAGAAGCTGCGTCGTGACCTTGAAGAATCCACTCTCCAGCATGAAGCTACTGCAGCAGCTCTCCGCAAGAAGCAGGCCGACAGCGTTGCAGAGCTGGGAGAGCAGATCGACAACCTGCAGCGTGTCAAGCAGAAGCTGGAGAAGGAGAAGAGCGAGTACAAGATGGAGATTGATGACCTCTCAAGCAACATGGAGGCTGTTGCCAAAGCAAAGGTGAACAGACACTTCTCACTTCATCATGTATAAACATTGAGTTGTGAATCCTAAAAACATAACAATAAAATCAATATTTTGTGGTTTTAGGGCAACTTGGAGAAAATGTGCAGAACCCTCGAGGACCAACTCAGTGAAATTAAAGCCAAAAATGATGAGAATGTTCGCCAGCTGAATGACATTAATGCACAGAAGGCAAGACTTCAGACAGAGAATGGTAAGTGATCGAACAATTAAACAATCTGTTAGTAATACCTGAAAAGCTCCAAGTCTAATGCATGTATACTTTGACAGGTGAACTGTCTCGTCAGTTTGAGGAGAAAGAAGCTCTTGTTTCTCAGCTGACAAGAGGCAAACAGGCTTTCACTCAGCAGATTGAGGAGCTCAAGAGGCACATTGAGGAGGAAGTGAAGGTATAATTTTTTTAAAGTTTTTTTAATAATTATATATCAATAAGAACACAAATCTTGATAAGATAACTGTCTAGAATTTTATTTAAAACTATAAATCAATAACATTGTTTGTCTGATAGAACAGTAAAACAAAGCCTGAGTTACACTGACTGTGTTTTACAGGCCAAGAATGCCCTGGCCCATGCTGTTCAGTCTGCCCGCCATGACTGTGATCTGCTCAGGGAGCAGTTTGAGGAGGAGCAGGAGGCCAAGGCTGAGCTGCAGAGAGCTATGTCTAAGGCCAACAGTGAGGTGGCTCAGTGGAGAAGCAAATACGAGACTGATGCCATCCAGCGCACTGAGGAGCTGGAGGAGGCCAAGTACGCCACTACAAGTCTCTCATGTCAATTAGATTTCAATTATCTTGTTTTCCTCCAATCAATTCAAACATCTCTTCACTAAAGGAAAAAGCTTGCCCAGCGCCTGCAGGAGGCTGAGGAATCCATTGAGGCTGTGAACTCCAAGTGTGCCTCTTTGGAGAAGACCAAGCAGAGGCTGCAGGGTGAGGTGGAGGACCTCATGATTGATGTGGAGAGAGCTAATGCTCTGGCTGCCAACCTTGACAAGAAGCAGAGGAACTTTGACAAGGTTAAATATTTTTCTAGACATTTAAACTACTTATATGTGATGCAACACAGTAGATGATATTTGCAAATATTGTACTCGTCTAAATCTAAAATAGGTGCTGTCAGAATGGAAGCAGAAGTATGAGGAGGGCCAGGCTGAGCTGGAGGGAGCCCAGAAGGAGGCTCGCTCTTTGAGCACTGAGCTGTTCAAGATGAAGAACTCCTATGAGGAGGCACTGGATCAGCTGGAGACCATGAAGAGGGAGAACAAGAACCTGCAGCGTATGCATCTATACCTTCAGGGCGTGTATTATATATAACAAATCAGTCCTGAATAACTAACATGATTGTATTTCTACTGTTTGACTATTTTAGAGGAGATTTCAGATCTGACAGAACAAATTGGTGAGACTGGAAAGAGTATCCATGAGTTGGAGAAAGCCAAGAAGTCTGTGGAGACAGAAAAGTCAGAAATCCAGACCGCTTTGGAAGAAGCTGAGGTAATTATGTTTTTAAATAATTAAATGTAAGTTCTCATTGCTTCTAAATTCCATCATACTTTTAAATAACAGTTGTTTTAAATTATTCACAGGGCACTCTGGAGCATGAGGAGGCCAAGATTCTCCGTGTCCAGCTTGAGCTCAACCAGGTCAAGAGTGAGGTTGACAGGAAGGTGGCTGAGAAGGATGAGGAAATGGAGCAGATCAAGAGAAACAGCCAGAGGGTGATTGACTCCATGCAGAGCACTCTGGATTCCGAGGTCAGGAGCAGGAATGATGCCCTGAGAGTCAAGAAGAAGATGGAGGGAGACCTGAATGAGATGGAAATTCAGCTGAGCCATGCCAACAGGCAGGCTGCTGAGGCCCAGAAACAGCTGAGGAATGTCCAGGGACAGCTCAAGGTATGACTGGGATTACATTTGAATTTAATAGAATAGTCTGAAAGAAAAGAATACTCTCACTGACTCACATTTTTCCTGCTAGGATGCCCAACTGCACCTTGATGATGCTGTCAGAGGACAGGAAGACATGAAGGAGCAGGTCGCCATGGTGGAGCGCAGGAATGGTCTGATGTTGGCTGAGATTGAGGAGCTGAGAGCTGCTCTGGAGCAGACTGAGAGAGCACGTAAAGTGGCTGAGCAGGAGTTGGTTGACGCCAGCGAGCGTGTTGGACTGCTCCACTCTCAGGTTGGGTTCTACTAATTTACAAGAACTGATAACTATCAAAGGCCTAGAATACATATACTCAACATTTATTTTGGTTAATTTCTCAGAACACCAGCCTTATAAACACCAAGAAGAAGCTGGAGTCTGATCTTGTCCAAGTTCAGGGTGAGGTGGACGATTCTGTTCAGGAAGCAAGAAACGCTGAGGAGAAAGCCAAGAAGGCTATCACTGATGTGAGACAGCTTTTCTACTTGCATTACTGTTTCACCCATCACTTACAATATGCCATGTTTTTTTTAAACTGTAATCTGAAATAACTCATTACTACAGGCTGCCATGATGGCAGAGGAGCTGAAGAAGGAGCAGGACACCAGTGCTCACCTGGAGAGGATGAAGAAGAACCTGGAGGTCACAGTTAAGGACCTGCAGCACCGTCTGGATGAGGCTGAGAACCTCGCCATGAAGGGTGGCAAGAAGCAGCTCCAGAAACTGGAACAGAGGGTAGGAAATTTATTACTTTTCTACAAATCAATTCAAGATTAAATAAAACATCTTAAATTTGCCATTTAACTTCTACCTTTTCTAAAATCAAATTCATGTAAATAAAGAGAAACTTTTATCATCATGTCACAGGTTCGTGAACTGGAGTCTGAAGTTGAAGCTGAACAGAGACGTGGAGCTGATGCTGTTAAGGGAGTCCGCAAATATGAGAGGAGAGTCAAGGAGCTGACCTACCAGGTATTTTAGCATTTTACTCGAAATTGACCTCTTTCTTTATTGTTTATAATTGAGAAAATCTTTAAGTGTAAGCCTTGTTTTCTGTGTAGACTGAGGAGGACAAGAAGAATATAACCAGACTTCAGGACCTGGTGGACAAGCTGCAGCTCAAAGTCAAGGCTTACAAGAGACAGGCTGAGGAGGCTGTAAGTGAATTCTTTACACAATCAGTGTTTATAGGAATATACAACAAATAACTGAGCTGAGACTAAAATGCACAATTCCACTCACTTCCTAGGAGGAGCAGGCCAACACTCACATGTCCAAGCTCAGGAAGGTACAGCATGAGTTGGAGGAAGCTCAGGAGCGCGCTGACATCGCTGAGTCCCAGGTCAACAAGCTTAGAGCCAAGAGCCGTGACTCTGGAAAGGTAAATCTTATTACCGTAAATTGTTGACAAAAACATTAGGCAATGACAAGTCATAGTCTGATAACAATTGTTTGAAAGAAAACTGACTTTTAGCACAATTTAATCAACTAGACCAGGGGAACTCAATAGGCAGCTCGTAGACTTCATCCACCCCCTGAAGTTTGTGGTCTTCACAAACACTCAGTAAACACTTAACCTAGCTGAAGCCTGCTGATCTCTAGGTCAGAATTTACAAGTAAGCCAGCAAATGCTTGGAAAAGTGAGACACTGCTGTGGAACGACAATTTGCCAGCTATAATCCAGTAACCATTGGAAGAATTCAAGTACACTCTGGTTGCTTGTTGGTTTAAGTGCCCTCTGCTCTGAGAGTTATGCAGTGTGACAGTCTATACAAATTAATGGGAATCCCGGCAGCACTCTAAATTTATGATCAGTTCTTGTTGCCCAGAGTCCATTTGAACAGTGTTGACTGGTTTATTTGAAAAGCAGACTGGCTCACTTCAAAGGTCATGTAGGCCAGATACATTTGTGTTAAGTAAGTATTATAAACTGAAATGAATATTATTTAATAAACACTACTGATAATGTGGATTTTTTTTTTCTTCCTTTTAGTCTGATGCTGCTGAATAAGAAGAAAACAACTGAAGGACCACACAACAGAGTTCATACAATATGAAAAATCTGTTGTAATATGTACAAAATAAAGCATTTTATTCAAAGCACTTTTGTTTCTTGTACTTTTTAAAGCAGTGAATTGGAAGTTTATGCTTTACCTATGATAAAACTAGGGCCAAGTATAGTGAATTAGTTGAGCTTGTTAAAGGATTTTAAAGAAATCTTGCTTTGTAAACCAACCTGAGACTAATCCTCCACTGCTTTTGAAGCATGTGCAAACATTAGATTATCCATTTATTAATTTTCCTATGGCAGTACTAGAATTATTGCCACATTTAAAAAAGTACAACATGAAGGACATGTATGAAACTATAAACTGTCTACAGACTTAAGAGTCAGGAAGTATTAATTAGCAGCTTTTAAATGTGAGCTTGTGCTTGTTGCTGAACTCAAGAGCAAAGATTATTAATACCGGTAAGAACATTTCACACCAAGAAGTTGCACATCAGTTTGTCAAGATATTTTTAGGAACGGACATGTGGGGTCTTGAAGACAACTGCATGAAAGTGACCATCAAGGCATTTAAAAGACAGTGTCATATAACAGACTCAAGCAACTGTTCTTCCTTTCAGCAAAGCTGTCTGTCCATCTCCAATGAATGATTTACTTGGCTTGCTAAAATTAGATGTTTGAGCATAAGGAAGATAAGCTATGTTGCTTCCTTTCATCCTACAAATGTAAGCGATTAAGACTTGAGGCTACTTCAATTTTGGTCAACACAATACTGGGTTCACAATGTTCAAAAGTACTTTTGTGCTTAAAAAAGATAATGTGATGTACCAACGCAAATATTAAGACATAACAATCAAAATTAAATATTAAATAAGATATAACATCAGAGTCTTTAAAGAGGTTGTCTCCGGTTCTCGGTGTCCCTATCTTGCTGATACATACTCTTTTAATCCATTGCAGGCTTTCTCACACAGGACATGTTCATCATGCTGTCTTAGTTTAACAGCTTAGCACACAGGCTGATCTATAAAAATCTACAGACTCGAAGTCTTTGAAGAAGGTTGGTCGGGATTATCCATTTACGCCCATCTTCACTTAAATAGCGCTTGTTATATTCACCTGCATTATGACTTAATTGATAACAGCATTAATATTAGATGAATGCCATGTGAAAAATGAAAGCTGTTGAGCTTGAAGCCATGAAAGCTAGTCTAGGACACTAAGACTTTACTCAAAATCTTTTCTCATTTAAAATAATCATAGATCCAGTTTTCATTCATGTTACTTTTCTGGCTCTGCTCTGGTATCTCTGACATCTTGTTTACTGGCACAGGACTTATTTTGGGTGTCATCCCAACCTAGAAGGCAACTGTTCTTCCTTTCCATTCCAAGATGACATGTAATCCGCCCTCAGCTTCTGCGGAATGGTTCTCAGCCGTATATTATTTCAGACAGCTGAGAGATGGGCCTCCCCAGCAACTGCTTAACTGACATTTACACGCTCTTTAAAAAAAACAGCCTGGCCTCAGTCTATTAAACTGATTTTTAATACCTCACTGAAGATTTTAAAATTTAAGCATATTATTAAGCTATATAAGTGGCAGGCATGTACCAATTAAAAAGCAGAAGTTTATCCATTAATTTTCTGTACACTTTGCCCTTTTTAAGCATGCAGATGGGCATGAGTTATTCTAGCTGTCATCAAGAAAAGGCAAGGTACAGCCTGTACAGGTCATCAGTCCACCACAGGACAAACAAAGTAGCACACAAGACAAACAACCATTAAACTCACTCCTATGGTCAATTTAAAGCCCCCACTTAATTTAACGTGTGTTTGAAAAACATGTAACCTCAACACATAAAGGCTTAAAGGCCTGAATAAAAAGACATCTTAGTTAGAGGCTACAATGTTAACCACTGCACCAGCCTGCAGGCCCAGAAACACAAACATAACTCATTGAAAACAAATCTTCTAGAGGAAATGTGACTAAACAATTAAACATAAATAACTTATAAAATAAGCTGCATGTAGCTCAGTTGGTAGAGTGGCTGGTCTGGCAACTGGAGGGTTGCCGATTTGATCCCAGCTCCGGCTGGGTCACATTGTCTTTGTCTCCTTGAGCAAGACACTTCACCCACCTTGCCTACTGGTGGTGGTCAGAGGGACTTGGAGGGCACCGGTGCATGGCATCCTCGCCTCTGTTAGTGTGCTCCAGGGCAGCTGAGACTACAATGTAGTTTATCATCACCAGTGTGTGAATAGTGTGAATGACTGTTCGCGTTGTACAGCGCTTTGGAAAACGTGTAGAAAATTCTAGAAAGTGCTCTATAAATACAAGCCATTTACCATTTTCAAATAATAAAAAAAATCTATGCACCTCATGTATGTTTTTATCTAAACCATTCTGACCTCAAAAACTGTATTGCAGTCCAAGTGAATGTTTCATATTTGTATAAGATGATTAATAACAAAAATATGTGGTTATTTATTTTTGAATACTGACCTTGTTCACAGTTCACGGTCTGTTGGAAAATGGAACATTAAAAAACTATCTGATTAAATATGGTGTCATACAAATTTGTAGCAGTGTTGCCTAAACAATGTGAGTTTCTGTAGGATCCATATATAAACTTCATAAAATTAATTGTCTTTTCTTCTGGACCACAGAGAGCTGGTGCCCATCTCCCAGCAGCCACCGGGCCAGAAGCAGGGTTCACCCAAGGCAGCTGACCAGTCCATCACAGGTACACATAAAGACAACCATTCACTCAGTCACACCCAGACTGAGACAATTAGAGTCGCCGATTAACCCAATATGTATGTTTTTGGTCTGTGGGAGGCTTTAATAGTCTTGCATTTTTCATTAGTTTTTATTTCAAATTTTTACTTCTATTTAGTTTTAGTTACCATTTACTAGTTTTTGTTCAGTTTTTATCTTTTGAAAATGCTTAGTTTCCGTTTATTTTTTAAATTAGTTTCTGTTATAGTTTTGTCTTTTTTGCAATATGAGTTCTATATCAGGGACAAGACCAAAAAAAAGAGGTGTAACAAAAACACAAATGTATTATTTTGAACAAATGAGCTACAACAGGCAAGTATCAAAGGTATATGGCAAAGTAACAAAAATGATAAAACCAGCTGTTGTACCTGAGAATGCTACTCATACTGTATGATTGCTGCTTTGCCTGGGTTTACCTTCTGATCCTGAGGGGGAGCACACCTTCTCGATGTAAGCTAGGTTAGCCATGTTGTGCTTTTCAAGTGCACTTTCATGTTTTGTGGATTTTTCACTTTAAGAAATATTTGACCTCGTTCTACAAGACACTTGCTTTTATCTAAAACGCATGTTATATTTAAAATAATCCCAAATTGGACTCCGACAAGATGCTCGATGTTGACAGATGAGCCGTCTGCTGTGGCACACGCACAGCAAGAAAAAACAACCGGAAATAACTAAACAACTAAAACCAAGTTAATTTTCTCAATAAACTGTTAGTTTTGTTGAAGCTCCTTATAGTTTCAATTGTTTTTCAAAATTTTTTTATTTTATTTCAGTTAACCAAATGTATTTTTATTGTAGTTTTTATTTCGTTAGAACCCTGGTGTGAGGAAACGACTGCATGCAAACTCCATGCAGAAAGGCAGCCAGGTGTTGAACCTGCAACCTTCTTGCTGCCACTGTACCACACCATGCAGTCACCTCATTTACACGTTCCTAAATCAGCAATAGATGTTAAAACTTTTTATTAATTCTTTGTTCTCTTCATTTGTACAGTTTAGACTTTGTGTTCATAAAATAATGGCAAAATATCAACAAATAGACTTCAATAAATTGTTACAACCAAAAAGAAAAAATTCTGCAATCAAGTGAAATAACTGCAATAAAATCAGATCTTTGTTCATTTGGTACCACATATTGCTATTATTTAAACTTCAAGGGTAATGGGCATGTAAATTATTATTATTAAAATAATTTCAAAAGTGTTGTTTTCCTCTCTATATACAGCTTTAAACATTTTGAAAAGGGAAAAAGAGCAGAGCTCTCACCCACACTAGGTCTAAAATAAGTTTACAATGCAATTACTTGTATATAAACTATGAACAAACTTCTTGAATTAAACTATAACTTAACTCCAGCAGGATCTTCTTATTTTAAACACTTTAAAACAAAAAAAATTTAGATTTTCAAAATATTTTCAAAGCTAATACTGACATTTCACATACAATTTCTAGTTGACTACATAATGTACAACATGAATTTTACTTAATGCCCCAGTTCTTCTTTTCTTTTTTTCCAGTTCCTTTTCCCTTTCCATGCTCTGACTTTTCTTTGCCTTTTCCACGAGCTCCTTTGCATTTTTCTCCTCCTTGAATTATTCCTTTTTGCATCTGGGCTGAATGGATCTTCTCGTTCAGAGAGGAGCAATCTTCATCTGGACTAACAGGGCTGGTCAAAAGCTGCCCCTTTTCATTTGAGCATGAAGTTACAGGTGTTGCTTTATCCCGATAGGGAGATGATGGCTGAGAATGGGCTGTCCTAGGATCTGGATGACTTGGAGAGCAATGCATGGACTTATCATCTTTTTTAGGAACAAGACTCAAGTCTAAGGATAGGGGTCTGCCAAATACTGGACTCAGAGGAATCACAATGTTATCTCCTGGAGCACCAAGAGTTAGAAAGACTTCTGGAATCTGCATGTCAGTCTTTAGCCCCTGAAACACAAAATATCAAAGAAGCACTAAAAAAAGACATACAGTATAAGCAAACCTTTGTTTGGGAGTTGAATTCAGCAAGCTCAAAATCATCAAATGCTCTAGAAAAGCTTACCGGCTGTGGTGTGATGCTTACCGACACTCTCAGTGTCAACTGAAAAAAGAAAAGAAACTATTGTTTTCACTGCATTTATCAGTTTTTTGTTTTCACAGGGACCTGCTATGGACCAGATGAAAGGCTAGACTCGAAGCAAAATGAGGCAGCATGCCCAACTTATTCACCTTTAAGGTGATCCTACACATTTGTCACCAAGAAAGGAGCACCCATTACTTAGACAAATAACGGAGGAAGTGACCATTACGATGACCCATGCATATACATGCATGATGGAGCATTTTCCCAAGTCATTACATAGAGACCAAACTGTGCCATTACTCTTCACTTCTAATTAAATAATATGTTGCTTTTGTTTTTATTTACCTGCGCAGCTGAGTTTTGATTTTTCTGAAACTCTGTCTCAGGAGTAAATGAAGCAGATTTGGGGAGGGCCAAGGTAGAGCCAGAATCTGCACAAGCCATTTGGGTCTGGGAAGTACCTTTGCAAAAGTCCTTCCTCAATGTGGCAGGTGTTCCTTGATCCACTGTGATAAGTGGCGGTGAAACCTAGGAAAGAAAACAAATAAAGGTTGTGAAGTTGTCAATTAGAACTGTGGTTTATTAAGACATAAAACAGGCATACTACTACGTACGTATTTCACAAGCATTATGTCATTCCTCTGTATAAATCACTGATGGCACACATTCTTTATACCAAGAAATTAGGGTCAAAACTTTATTTTTAGCAGTAAATAAGACCTATTCCAATTTGTGAAAATATGGCATACAAACACTGAAAAACTACTTTGACTGCATTTGTCATCCCCCCCATGTTCACATAACCAGTAATTTAAAATAAACTTAGAACTTACTGGAATATCAGCCTTGGCATTAGCGCTTTCTTTTGCTTCACATTGTCCACTTATCCCTGGCCGAGGAGGAGGTGCAAGGTGTTCAACATCAGGTGGTTTTGTCTGACTTGAGGTGACAATATTTGCAAATGCATCAGCTGATGCCCCTGTGGACAAAGAGAATACATTTTTATGACATTTTGAAATCCTAAAGTAGATGTGTCCTATGCATTTCACTGTGCTTTTCTAACCTATGGGTACATTACTTATTGCTCCTCCATTGTGCATTGGAAGGACAGGTATACTTTGACAAGGTTGTAAACAGCACCGTTGCTCTTCCATGCGTCTACTTTGTGCATGTCTTATCATCTCATAGAACTGCTCCTGCTCAGCTACAGATAAGTCCTAGAAAGGTTAAAAGAATAAAACAAAAGATTGTGCATTTTTTCTTCATCACCGACATCCTTTTTATTATCTAAACAAAGATAATTGAATAGAAAATTGTTGGTTATGTGTGGAAGAACAGCTGACCTGCCAGTGTTTGTCAGTGTTAATAAAGGAAGATGTCTCAGGAAGTACATCAGATGTATCTGGCATGACTTCTTTACGCTGAGCTGACGGAGTGCACAGAGTTTTGATTACATCAGGTGCATAGCATCTCTGTTCATCCATTCGTGAGCCCTGTCAAAAAAAAAAATTTAGATGTCAGTTATGTAAATCTATATAGTATCTGGGAGGAGGGGTGAACAATATTTAAAAGTGTCTTATATAGAAGAACCGTCATATGGGGCCAACCTGGACTCTTGAAACTAAGTAACACAGGTAGCGTGCATCCCTCTCAGCTTGAGTTAGCATTGGTGAGGTCCCTCCATTCTGTATTCCTGGTAATGAAGGAAGAAACATTCGCTGGTCGTCGAGTCGTCTGCCCTGAAAGTTTACCAGCAAGTTGAATAGCTTTTCAGCATCTAAACAATGTGTGGTGAGAAAAAAGTACATTTTAGGATTAAAACATGTATAATGCTAATATTATAGACAAAAAGTTCAAACAAGAAACATGCAGATATCTGTCTAACCTTGAGGAAATGCACTCATACTGAGCTGGTCGTTGGATGAATCTAGAGGATTTAACGCACACCGCTGTTCTTCCATTCGGCCGCGTTGGAAATGACTCATTAATGTTAAAAGTTCTTCAAGTTCAGCTGGTGTGAAAACCTGAATGAGAAATTTATAAACAGTACATATTTAGGTGAACAAAATATACATGGAAACATAAATGTGAACAGATTTTTGACACAAATGTTTTGAAAGATTCTGGAATTTTTTCTTCATATAATATGTCCTACGGTTAAAAACAATTATAATAACAGGAGTACAGACCTGTTTTACAGGTGCTTTTTCTTTGTTCTTTTGTTGCTCTAAATCTGAGCTTGCACTGAAGGAAGCTGAGCGGACTAGACCTGAACCAGAAGTGGACTTTTTTGATGTTGGTGAAGTTGGCATTTCAGGTAGGAAACATCTTTGGTCATCCATTCTGGAGCCCTGAAAAACAGTGGAGCAGCAATTTTCTTTAAAACATAATTCCATTAAATAAAATTGTTATTTGTCCCAACGTAAAGCATATTGTCAGCCAATGCATTAGGTAACATTGATGTTTTGACAAGAGATTTTATTAAAACTGATTTGTAGCACTCAAATCACATTTTGTGTGATATTCTCACAAAATTTTTCTTGTCATACATTTTTTATTTGCATTTTAATGATATGTGAATTTCCTACCTTGAAAAGATGAAGAGAGATGCACAAACCTGAACTTTAGAGACCAGATAACACAAGTAGCTTGCGTCCCCATTAGATGTGCTATTATCATTCTGTAATCCAGGTAATGTTGGAAGAAATACTCGTTGATCATCGAGTCTTCGGCTTTGAGTGAGCGCCAAAAAGTTGAAGAACATTTCAGGATCTAGAAGTAAAATGAACTTTAAAAGTCTGTTCTGTATTTAGAATCTTACAATGAAATGCTTAATAAAAGATAAATACAGATAGAAATACTTATAAGAATTAACAGTTGTATTTTTTACCTAAAGTTAATGGGTTTGCAGCTGGATCACTTTCTGTGGTTTCAGATGAGCAGGGAACACTTGTACTAGAATCAGTTTTTTCTTCTACACATTCACACTGGGCTTGGGCATTCATTTGTTCCTCAGATGGTTTCTCCTTTAAAAACATATTAAAAAAAGATTTAACCGAGACAAACAGTATTTATTATTCACAAGTAAGTTGTCAAATATCCAGTTACTACTGAACATAACAAAACAATTGGAGCAGGTGTGCAAAAAAGGTACTTGTAACTGATGGATTGGTGCCTGCAGATCCTTCCCGTCTGTACTCTGGGTCTCAGGAGTCTGTGGCTTTGAATCCTGATGGTCATCACTCTCAGGCTCCTATGATAATAAACATTTGAGTTGATTACTTAACCAATCATCTTTTGCAGGTAAATATTCCCCTTGATCAATTCTTGTCTTATACAAAGCAGTTAAATCTACCAAACATCTGCAAACCAAAAAGTTCATGTTTGTGTCTATGGTATGGAATAACTTTTG
The DNA here is from genome assembly GCA_006937965.1 of Callopanchax toddi. Taxonomy (NCBI): domain Eukaryota; kingdom Metazoa; phylum Chordata; class Actinopteri; order Cyprinodontiformes; family Nothobranchiidae; genus Callopanchax; species Callopanchax toddi. Next base: position 502,177 of record SSNR01000030.1, on the reverse strand, counting down.
TGAGCAGTGATGAATCAATAAACAAAGGGACAAATGCATTGTCAAAAGTAACATTTTACCTGTACATCAGCAGCTTCTGGTTTTAAATTCCCTCCAGCAGACGCCATCATGAAAAGATACAAAAAAATTCAAAACTAAGCACTAAATAAGTCTTGCAGTCGCTCCATTAGATGCTTCAACTGAACTGCTCTTGGTGAAAGAAATGATTCCAACTGATGCTACCCCAAATACTTGCTGGATATTACATGGTAGAGTGGTTTTAAATAGAGTTCCGAGTTGTGAGCTTTAACCTATCACTATTAAGAACCATGCTAGTGCCCTCTTCTTAGTATCACCATTTGTAATCCCAGATAAAAACATAATCCTCAGCATAGAGAGGGATAATCTCTTTAACTATTAGGTGTAGTATTTCTTTTGACCCAACACTTTACTTAAACTTAATGCTTGTTTATTTCAAAACCTCTATGTCATGATTATGGTTCCATCAGATTAACATAATATAGCCCTTTCATGAGTTTGGCCTTTATTCTTCATGTCAACCAGTGTTAATTTACACATTACAAGACAGGTCAAGGATATTAGGAAAGTATAATAATAATGAGCAGGACAAATTATATACAATTATATAAATCACAATTTAGGCACATTCCTAAATTTTTAAGCAGTTAAAAGGTCTTGGTAGAGGTTACCAAACTTTTCAGCTTCTGACCCACAAAACATTAGCTAATAATTGGAACTACACAATTGTTTAACTGTACAAACATTGCTAATGTGCTAAATGAGCAATAAAAACACAAATCACTTCCACTTATATCATATTACCCATTTCCATTTATACCCATTATTTTTAGGTTTTTTCATCAATTATTGTGAAAACATGCCATTAGAAACTATTTTTCCATTACAGTGGAGATACTGCAATTGGATTTTGACCCCAACTTTTAGAAAATAAATAAATAGACAAATAAATGCTTTGTTTTTAATTTATTTTATTGATTGGAAAACACCCACCCCACAAGTTCCCCACAATATATTAAAATGCAGGGTTATTGTGCAATATTTCAAAGAATGTTTCATCACAATAGCAAAGACTCTGTTTGAGAAATCAATTCCAAGATAAATGCTCTAGAAGAAAACATTTAATAGACCTATTACTATTACACATTTAATATTGTTAAAATCCCATTAGGTTACATTTTCAATAAATATATGAGATTAGATAGCTTTCTGTGTGCATACTTAAACAAATCAAATACATAACCATAAGATATAGAATGACATTTCATTAGTCAAAATACTACATACATCTACTTAAATATGTTCATATAATTTTAAATCAATGGAACAAGAAACCAATATTGAGAGGGAAAAACAATTAAAAGAACATTCTAAAACAAATAATCAGTAGTTGTCTTTCAAGGCTATATCTACATCCTTTCTTCATATTTCAATTAAATTATGACATACAAAGCAGAATACCAGCAACCAATCTAACGAGGAAAAAAAAAAAACCTTCTACCCTTATTCCTGCATGCTCTTCCCTGCATAAGAACTGGGATTTATGATTGGGAACTAGTCCAGACTCTTCAAGTCGTTGAGGAAGCTGGTTGGAGTCAAGATGTGAGATGATCCTGTCAAAATTAAAATAGTGTCAATAGAAGATGGCAAAAAGGCAACACTTACAGCTGAGATAGGTTTAGGACTCGTAAATTCATCCCAATAACGGCTTACCAATGAGAACTTCCCATTTTCCATCAGTGGCTCGAGTGACTTCATATGCAGAACGCATCTCTGAATGAGACACCCCACCAATCATGAAAATAATTAGCCGAGGGCCAGAGCGATATTCTGTTGGAGGCTTATTTTTGTGCCAGTGTCCAAAACGTGCACTGCTGTAAGAGAGTTTGAAAAAACTGTTACTTGGTAAAATGTAACTCTTACAAAAGCAATGTATGCTTGTAAGCTGCAATTTTACTTAAAAACATCAAGACTTTTTTCATTTTTTCCACAAAGGTAACAAACATGTTATATAATGTATATTTTGCATAGTTTCATTATGGTACACTGGTCAAACATTATTCAATCTGTCATATCCAGTTCTAAACCACAATCCTACATTATAGTGTTACTATTAATGACTTTATTTTAATTCTGCACTTTGTTTAAAAGCAATCTGACAAACATTGTGCATTATGCAGATTATCTGGCAAATAAGGTCTGTGGTTTGTGCAAGCACCATCATCACTATGGGGATTCTCTTAGGGATTTCAGCCCAGTCAAAGTAAAGCTGACTTAATTTCACCTTTTCAATCCCAGCTTACTCTTAAAAACTAGACTCCAATTTAGTAACAAGGATAAAAGCTTTTGCTGAACAGCATTATCTGCTATTTGTGTCTCATGATTTAATTTAAAAATGCAAAAATAATAAATATTTTTAAAGAAATTCACAAGTGGTCTTAAATAATGAGTGTTCCGTTTCCAGAACCCACCTGACTGCAGTCTGAGTTGTGTTGACTGGTGCAGGATCAGAGATGAATTCCCACCGTTTCCTGTCCAGTTTGTCTTCGATTGCATTCTGCAAAACAGAAACATAGCTGGTGTAAAATACTGGAAACAAGTTTAGATGAGTAAACCACCAACAACAAAAAGTACATTTGGACATCGTTACCTCCATGACGTCCTTGATGATGGGTGTCCATCTTGACAGTTGGTATGTACTCTCTGTTCGCTCCTTGCGCTCTGGCAGCATTTTCCCAGCATTGCGACCCTTACAATAAAATAGATGCATGTAATTACAAGATTGCCTTTACAATGATAAAACAATTTGACTGTATTAAAATAATCAAGATATTTACCTCAGCTATAATGTTGCAGCCTAGGTTCTGCATGTTGGTAATAATTTTGCTCTCATCCCGTATATTTGCATGCTGGATGAGCTTGGTAAGGCTCTCCTCTGGAATGCCTAAAATATTGATTCACTTATAAATATTGTTATAAACATATAAACATTTGCTCTACAATTCACTCCATAACAAAACAGTTCAACAAACTCAATTTTTTTATATGAGGTTGTTTGAAAAATGCTAGCAAAGTTCAAACCTTTCTTCTTGTGAAAAATGTACAGCAAAATGATTCGGATTTTGTCATAAGCCTCTATATCATTGCTGAGGAGTACAGGAACAATGCTCTTCATGGCATCTTTTATGGGTTCCCCTTCTGCATTTGACCCCATTGCCAGATCCTGTGAAAAACATTCCTGGGTAAATACAGGCTGCTGCTGAAATATCAACCAACAGCAGGCAAACAATAATAATAATAAAAATCTTATGGCAGCTAGAACAGGAAGAAGCCTTATTTTTCCAATTGATTTAATTTATTACCCAACTACAGCTTAGCATTTGTTTCAATGTTTAAGTATACAGCAATAGAAATCATCATTCAGAACCATCTCATGTTGGGATTTCATACATTATAAAATAATCTCCATAATCTCAGAATAGATATTTTCCCATCAACAAACAAAAGAACACTATTATAAAACAAAGGATCCCAGATTGCAGAAAATGCTCTCCAGAATAATGTTTCTAATCCAGTAATTATGTAAAAATAATTTAAATTATGACCCTATGAACTTCAGAATACCATTGCATAAATGCTTTTCTTGGTTGCCCAAACAAATAACAGCTGAAAGCACTGTTGCTGTTTGGATCACACTAGCCATCTTAGAGCCAAAATATGCCCACAGGATTAAAGAGGCAGCTTTCAGACATGCTGACAATCCATTAGTGCAGTTGAGCGATTTACTCATACAAAAAGAGACCATTAACACTAGCAACTTATAATTCTACAAGCATGCCTTGATCACCATTTTCTGTGTGCTTGAGATTCATCTGACACAATACTGAGTGTAGCTACGCGTGTCGCCTCTGGAAGCATGTCTGGCACAAAAAAGCAATACAATGAGGTTTGGCACTGGCCTGGACTGTGGATTCATCCCAGACTTCCGCTGGTGGATGGACTAATACAGTAGTATGTGGCATGTGTGTATTACATTTCTTTCAAATCACAGTAATGACATAACAGCTTCCTTTGCATCTCTGTAGACATATGGATGTTTACATCTGTCCAAAGATTTTTATGTAATATTCAGGTTATGGTTTGTCATTAAATATCGGCAGACAGTGTCAGTGTTATGCGAGCATCCCTCAGAAAATCTAATGCCTTAAAAGTGGTATTCTGCCGTTTTCCCCCTCAAATATTTAGTATTAGTAAATAATCTAACACAACTGATCCATGAAATATAATAGCCACAGACAGAGCCTGGTAATTTGACCAATATTGTATTAAGACTAGGACTTCATGAACATACTACCATTAATACCTTCAAGTTGAAGATTATACAATAATAGCCAATGGGTGAATATTGATGACACAGTAAAATAATATTGAAACATTGCAGTTTTAGAATAGCTCTGAGTCAAACTTGTGAAGACCCTTTGAGATAATGCCAAGTTTCTATGATGAACTCCATACTGACCTGCTCCACTTCACAAACTTTATCAAGGGAGGCTTTGAATTTAGTCATACAGGCTTCTGCTAGATGTAAATGAGTCGAGTACTGAGGAGAAAAAGCAAAAATTTTAACACAATACTATTATATTCATAACTATACTGATACTAAATATATGAATGTTTTATATTCTTCCTCTCACCATGCTCAGTTCCTTCTGGTACTGAGGCATCTTCTTTAACATCTGAGAAAGATCCTTGATATTGGCCTGAAAGGAAAACATGTTACTGAATTTGCACAACATAAAATTAGCCCTTCTCTAAATTAGAAATCTACAATAACTTAAATAAAATTAATTACTAATACTTACATTATCAGTGCTCATTCTCTTGCTTTCACAGAAGGTGCGAAGCAGCTCTGTCACTTTCCTACAAAATGTGTTTACAAGAACATTTGTCACAACATACAGGGAAACTTTTAGAATATTACTGTGTATCCAGGAATACATCTAAAATATGTGATTTGTTTTTATATTAAACACACTTATCCTAAATGTTAAATTTGACCAATTTAATGCTTGCAAATCTTTTTTTTTTTCTTAAAAAAAAAAATCAACTAAAAGTTAAAATAATCAGTAAATTATGATTATAGTAAATTATTCCAACTGTATGACAATGTATAACAAACAATTTATTATTTTAATAAACCTTTTTACTTGTGATAAATTGGGCAAAACTGCAAAATGAGGTAAAACAATGACCAGATGATATAAAAGAGTCATAAATCCCCATTTTTGTATGATTAACTGTAAAACTCACTTTGTTACATCTGCAATGTGCATATGCCTGAGCTGAACCCAGAGTTCGTCGTCTTCATCCAGTAGCACTTCTCTTTCCTTTGAATTCCCAATACCGGTTGTCTGGTAACTTAACATCAACAGTCACACCCATAAAGTGTTAATACAAAATGCAGTTTTATCCAAAGCAACTTGCAAGGAAAGTCAACAAGTGAAAACACAAAGACAGCCCATGTACCTGAAACAAGTACCAGTAATTGCATAGTAATATGTTGTTCACTCACCTATAAATGTCCTGTTTGATATCTAGCAAGTCATAAGCCATTGCTTGGAAGGTCAGCTCATGTAAAACAGGCGAGATGGGATCAAACCCACGGTTGACAATCAGTAACTGAGACCGAGCCTTATCTGGACCCTAAAAAAATATATAAAAAATCTGGTCATGCACAAAAACTCTGAAGCTTTTGTTATTTCAAATATTTCCACATCAATGCCTAATGTAGCATAAAACAACCGCTTAGAAAACGTGTAAATCTGATGTGAGTCAAAAGAAAAAGAGATTTGTTAGATGGCATGCTAATGCACTCAAAATATGTGGGAGCAAAAGGGGAAAAGTAATACATGCCTGTCAAGACCCATCTCTGAAGCGAGGAAATGTAAGCCAAGAAAGAGAAGGGAAGTCCAGAAAAGGAGAAGAAATTTTACTAAATTAAACCCAGAAACCACAGAAATATCCACAATCTGTGAAGATGAAGAGTTGCAGCAACTAAACATTTAGACATGGAAAAAGTTGGTTTAGCAGATAAAATCATTATTTTGTCAAACAATGGAATAGATGCAATGGAGTACATTAAATGTGATGTGTGAAATCGTGTTAATGGGTCCTAACCTCTCCCATTTTGGAGTTGTCAGCTTTATGAGCAATAAGGCGCCGGTTGACCTCATCAGCCAGTTTTGAATTTTCCTCAGGTCCCCTTAGAAACAGTTACACAACTTTGAATAAATGGCAAAATAATTATAATAAACGTTTTCATGGGCCTTTCATACTTGTAAAATCGAACTGCAGGGTACTCATTAAGTGTGTCACACAGTGTTGCAATCTGCTCAGCCAGATTTTCTATCATCTTGTCTCTTCCTTCTTTTGTCTTTGAACTGTAGAATGAGTTCAAGGAGGATGGGTCATCCAGGGAGAATACCTGCAGAAATTAGAAAAAAATGTTCTTAACTTCTATTCATGTGGATTAGATGAACAAAAAAATATATATATATCTCAATTAAATACAAAAACAGTCAGTGGGAACAAAAATCCAATTAGAATAAGTAAGGAAATAATTGCACACCTGAGACTCGTATGGCAGAAATGCAACATTGATTTCTTTTAATGTCTTTACAGCCTTGGACACTCTGGATTTCCCAATCTTAGCAAAGAGGTCATCAGGACAGGCTAAACAAAACAGAAGATGAAAACAGAGCTTAGCAAATTATTACAAGTTTTTATATGTTGACAAAAGTTTTTATAGAGCATTTAAATTTAACTTACTGTCAGTGAAGAAGATGTGTGCTGCTTTGTAAGTAAATGCTGAATCATTGAAGTCCTTAATGAGGGCATCAACTGACTGTTTCCAAAAAGAAGATAAGTCAAATAAAACAATAGACTTAACATTGAGGGAAAACATCATGAGAAAATAATAACAGCTAACCGTCTCCACTGGTGTGATAAAATAAATGGCCTCCAAACTGGAAATTGGCTCCCTGCGTTTATTGATGTCCTCTACAACTAAAAAGCAAAAAAAACAAAAAAAAGGGAGCAAATTAATCTTACATGGTGGCTTTGCAAACCTAAATATTATTGTGTAAAAATAAAATAATAAAAACAATGAAGTGATGTCATGCATGTACTAAAAACATTAGTGCATGTTTACAGAAATAAAAACCAAGGACAACTGAAAAATCAATATCCAATGTAGTCCTCATTTCCACCTCGCCAAAGCTTGTATGAACTCCAAAATTTTGTCTTGCTAGGAAAAAAAGGGCTCAACACTTTGTGCATTTACAGGGCAATACAATAGCTTTTCTTTTTCCTAAAAATCCCTTTAACATATACTTTAAATGTTATTTTCTTTTAATGATAATCTCTTTCAAATAGCACTTTTATACACTTATTACAAAATGCTTCACAAAATAAATCAACACCTAAATCAAGGTTGTCAACAAAAACAGGGATGTAAATAAACAAAAGCATAAAAACATCACTGCAAAAACAAGAACATACTTGTCACTCCTTCTGCCAAAATGTCCGACATCTTGCAACAAGAGGACAGAATCCTCATGCTCATGTGATCCACAATTAAAACCTATATAAAGACATAAAATAAGCCACAGTCATAAAGTCGGTATCAAAATAAACATGTTATATTGATATTGTTAACGGTTACCTTCCATTCTCCATCTTTCTTCACACTCTTTATGACCTCATTGAGGACTTCTGTAAAAGAAAAGAAAATTTACAAATTTGTATTATATTTACTATGTAGTACATTTATTTTTTCCATAATATTTTTCATTAATAGTTACAGTAATACAACATACCCAGGAATATATAATTTAAAAGTTTATTTTTGACACTATGTTTATTCAATGCAAGGGCATACCATAGTAACAAAAAGACAGCATTCCAACAAAGAATAATAATTTTAAGTCTCATGTGATGTAGACTTTTTTTCCTCTAAATGACATACCAGGAACTTTATTGAAAGAAAGCCACAATTTAGAACAGGCTTTTACAAAGCTGAGAACAACTTCCTCATGTCAGGATGTGGAAATTACAGTGTGCAAAGCTTCTACACAAAGCAACGCTGTTTCAAAACTATGCTTTCAAAGGGCATTAAGAATATATATGGTGCAATCTGGGTGTTTCAGTAAACAGGGTCCACTTTGTGAAATGCAACCATAAACCAAATCATCAATTAAAACAGAAGACACTTTGCATTGGAAATTTCCAAAGTCGATTAGCATTTTTATAAACATATAGGTGTTTATTGCCTCAACAGTTTCCTGAGGAAAAACCCAATCAACAAAATCTCTTAAACACTTAAGAGGGATATAAAAACAAGTATTAGTTTCCCTTAGTTTACTGTTAACTTAATTATTTTGTAAAATATGACAGGTTTAAAAATATCTGTTGTGCTTGGTAGTTTATTGTCTTTACTATTTTGGTTTTCTATGGAAAAATCTGCCATGACATCATGTTGGTTCATTTTTACGTGTTCCAAGTCATTTAAAATGTTTTCAAATGTACAAAAATGTAAATTAAATTCCATCTTACTTGTAACACAATTCAGAAACTATTATGGCACTACTATGAGTGTTATAATACTAATAAAAAAATACTCATATTTTTATTTTGGAAAAGGAACAAATACTTTCATACATTTATTCTAAGTGTTTTCAAGCACTCAGTTAAATTGACTTTATGTAATATTCAAACAAGATTCAATAATTTATTGAATTCTCAAAGGAAAAAGCAAGAAACAAATATTAAAGTAAAAAAATTAAAAAGGCACGAGCATAAGACTTTAAGGGATATCAAAATAACACAATAAACTAATAATTAGCTTGAAAAGGAAACGGAATCCCTCTTGTTTTTCTGTGAAGTCTGCAGTGTTTTTATTGATTCTATACATAAATAATGCAGTCCTAATTTCTAATAAATATTTCAACTCTAATGTTTGTAATTTTATTAACAATTTATGAACAATGTTATGGCCATATGGCTTGCATTTATAGTGAATATAATGAATATAATGTGGATTTATAGTCCCACAATTCAACACAGTAAGTTTGAAAAGGTGGAATCAGTGAACAGTTCTGTATACACAATGCATTTTTCCAGACTGACACTTTTCTTCAGCCACTAATAAACAACAATTTATTTATGGCTATGTTGGAGTAAATTCGTGGAAAAACTACTAAATTACGGGGACACATTTGAATATGTCAGCTTCTCTCGGTTATTTAGGCCTAATAAAACTATTAAATAATGTATCTTTATAATGATTAAACTATTTTTACTAATGCAACCAAATGAAAACAAATAATACAAGCGTAACCAAAGTCATAATAAACAATGAATGTTTAACAGCCAAATAACAAATGTGAACGCTCATTTTAGACCATGTTCTGTCACAGCTGACCATCTCAAAGCTGATGAACTTCCTTTTACATTAGCTAGCGATCATTAGCCAACTTTGGGTGTCACAATTGTATTCGCCGACATCAAGGCATTTAATTTTAATTTAAAGTCACAAACCAACCCAGCAATTTCCTAACAAAAATGACTTACCAACACAATGTCAATATTTTCCATCTATATTTTGTTAAACAAAAAAAAACAAAAAAAGCTATTTCCTTCTATTGCGTTGGCATTTTTTGTGGGAGAGAAACAGGAAGAAACACTTGTTGCAGCCCTACGTTCTAAACAGTGTTGTGTTATAAGCTGAGCGTCAGTGCTTGAAACAGCTACATGACAAGAACGAACAAACTATTGTGTTATTGTGTTTCAACAAAAGAAAATGCCGAAACCTTAAAGTTTACACCTAATGTGTCACTTACTTTCTCCGACTACCGCTTTCAGCCCACTCGGTGCCATCTTGACAAGTCAGTCACTTCCTTGTGGTTGAGCGAGCTGGTTGAAACAGGGAGTTGCAGCTTTTGAAAGCACAAGATTGCCCCCTACAGTCAGAAATTGGTATTGTGTGCCTCACTTTAATAGTTTTTGAAAACGTGTCAAATTGTTAGAAGATTAAGAAAACTTAAAATAACATAAACATTTGTTTTACTCTTGAGCAAAATGTAATATAAAACCTGATTTAAACCTAATGTTTACAATGGCTGACAGCAATGGGAAAACAGCTGTGTAAAAACAAACTCAAACACATCCAATTGGCTACTTCACATTGCCAAATACTGAGCATCATCTCACGAGCCTTGGGAAACACCTGTCAACACTTGGTCAAAATAAAATGAGTGGCTGGCTGGAGGAATACATCCAAGAGTGTCTGGATGAGGGAAGCACATATTCAAATTGAATGAATACTGTAATGCAATAAAAGAGCTCATGGTGTCATTTCTGTGGCTTGTCATACTCGGAATGACTTGCAGAACTCTCTTTAAGCTGACAAGTATAACTCTTAAATTGGGATGTGTACAGTACATTAATTATCTAATGAAACATATTTTGATTACCATAAAAAATTAATGTGTTAAAAGAATATCCCTGGTCCTCATATATATATATATATATATATATATATATATATATATATATATATATATATATATATATATATATATATAGTGTGTGTGGTCTGTGTGTAGATACTTCCACGGTTGTCTGGACAAGGGAAGCACATAATTTAAACAATGGGGCCCACGTGTGAGTGCCTCATAGCCAGGCTATCTTTCACAGGGTCCAGCCCAAACCAGTTATATGGGCTTGTACACCTCTGCACCCTCCACCTGCAGGATGAGCATTAAGGTGCAGTGCGTTGTGGATAGGGTAGCAAAAAAAGCAGGAATATTGATGGTCCAATCCACCAGATGTGAAAACTGGCAATTGCCCATTGCTTTAAAAATAGGATCACAAATACAAGCAGCCAAAATGAGTTTCCTAAGCAAGGCGACTGAGCTCAGCCTTGTGGAGATGGAGTGAGGAGCTTGGACATCTGGGAGGGACTTAGAATAGAACTGCTGCTCCTCCATGTTGACAGGAGCCAGTTGAGGTGATTTGGGTATCTGGTCAGGATGCCTCCCAAGGTAAGTGTTGAAAGGCCAGTGTTGCTGGCAAGGAGGCCTCTGGGCAAACCCAGGACACGCTGGAGGGATTATATCTCTATGCTGTCCTGGAAACGCCTTAAGGTTCCTCCTAAGGAGCTGGTGAAAATGATTAGGGAGCGGACAGTCTGGGCTTCCCTATTCAGGATGCTGCCCTGTGTCCCAGACCTGGATATGCAGAGGACAGTCACGACAGTGAGGTGAGTTTCAGAACGCATATATACACCTGTGGCCATTGCAGTTCAATCCCTGGTTCCAGCAGACCTGTGCTGAAGTATTCTTGAGCAAGATACTGAACTCCAAATTTGACCAACAGGCACAGTTCAAATGTCAGTCCCCTGCTCCTCAAGGATGAGTCAAAAACAGAGAAATAATTTCCCACAGGGGACAATAAATGTTCACTTATTATTATTTACACCTGAAAATTCACCTATATGCATTGCTAGAAGTGGTGTTTATGTTCATAAATATTTAGTGATATTGTGTAAACCCCCAAACATTGGAAAAAAAATACAAGATGTATAATTCATTTAATAGGCACCAGACCTTACAAATTAAAAGTAATATTAAACACAATCAAATATATAACATAAATAATTGTGTTACAATAATCACAGCTTCTCAAGTAAGAAAATTTTTTACAATGTTTGAGAAGTCTTATGTGAAAATGTCCCGCAAAAAAAATGAAATATCAGGAATACTGGGCATAAATAATTATTGGAAACTGCTAAACACATCTTTATGTGGTGTTACATTGCTGATATTTTCACGACAACATGATCTCATTCCAGGTGAATTGCAGTCTTATTCCCAAGAATTACTGCCAGGTTGTCTTAAATCAGATAATTCTTCAACAAGAAATCCTCAGTTGTCAGAGTCCACAGAAAAACTCTTTAACATCCTCTGCTCCTTTCGAATACGCATTCGCTCTTTGAATTCTTCCAGCTCTTTCCTCTGAAAAAAGAACAAACATTACTGTCAAATATTTTCTATCAATCTGTATATTTTCACAGACTTTATTTTAACATGTTATCTGTCAGAAAAATCTGCTAAAAACAACAGATGAACGCTTTAAAAATGTGGATTCAGAGGTAATTATCAACTACTTATCTTGAAAATGAAAGAACCCATTGTGTTTCAACTATTAGATTTATAGATAAACATTTATAATTGTTTTCTCTCACATCTTTGGAAAAAGACAATGGCCTTAAAAATGACAGACAAGCGGACTTTGCTGGCTGGGTTTGACAGGAACCATAACTGGTCAGGAACATGTGGGATTAAGAAGCATGAATTCTGTGTAAGTCACTTACCCGTGCTTCTTCGTCACGGGGGAAGATTTCTCTCTGGGTATTATAAACGTATATGAAAAAGAAACAAAAACAGACAAACATAAACGACTGAAAAAAGTAATCTCGAAATCGCTAACATAACAGCATCAAATAGCATGACGATTACCTTTCTCTTTACTATGTACTCTTCAAAGTAATCGGCCTGGTTTGAAATCCAAAACATGGTCACGGGAAAAGACAAATACAGCATCATCTGCGCAATAAATATCATAATTTACAGGTGTTTCAACAAATCCTCCTACCTACCAAGATCTGCTACTTTGCGGTTCTGTGAGACACCGGTTTTACTTCAGTGAGTGTAAACTTACAGACAACAGCTTAGTAGACCAAAAATTAAGGAAAGGAAAAGCTAATTTAATCAACTTTAGAAAAGAAAGATCGATTTAACAATATTTATAAACAGTACTTACTCTGAACATCTCTATTTTAACACCCATTCTGACATTAAAGACTTATCCGCTGTGGTAAGATATTACCTAAACTCTCATAACAGAGGACCTTAGGAATACTTCCGGGTTTCTTCTTCTTGACCTTGAGTTGACATTCTTTAAGTTGCATTGTCGCCCCCCTCCGGTTTACCTCTTTACTACAGTAAAAATCCTTACCATTTCAATATTTACTGTTATAGAAAAATAAGTTTCCGATTAATTTAACAGAAGATGCATCCATAATTTATTAAACAGATAAGGATTAGTCCTGCTTCATTTAAAACATACAATTTCCCTCCTGTTTTTTAAATATTTTTTTATTTAACCTATTTACCCAGGAAAGACCCAAATAAAAAATCTCATTCTTGGAGTGTCCTGTTCACATGACCAAACAAATCTTGAAAATTAAGCAGTCTTACTCCGATCCATTCTTTCTCTTTATATTTACTATTATGTTCATCAGTCATTCTTACATACCGGTAATACTGATTAAAATGGCCACATTAATATCATACCAGAACATCTAGTGACCAATTTTTACCCAGATCATCATTATTTCTTCTATGGGGCTCTTTCTTCATTATAATTCCTGCTTTAATCTGAATTTTTTGTAAATATCTTTTCTTGTTTCACTGTCTCATTTCAAATTAACTCTTCCCATCTGATTTAGACTATTTTTTAGCTTTATATCCACATTTTCCTTATTTCTTCATTTGCTCTTTTTCTCGTTCAAGACCACAAAATCCCCTGAAGATGGCTGTTCATTTAATTTGCTTAAAATTTAATACCTTAATGTCTGCACGGTTTTCAAATTCCATGATGGTCTTACAGGCAATTGGACAAAAATCCATAACAAAAACTTTTCATTCGCCTGTTATATCCATCCCTGTGCAGTGAAAACGTGTTTTATTTTTCTCTCTCTCACAAACACCTCTAAAACTATTTTAGTGGATTATGACTTTTTTATTGTATAGAAAAGACTAAAACATGATTCACGGGTAAAATGTCGAATATTCCTACTGTGTCCACAGTGGGGTGTTGGACAACTAACCTTACCAAGATGTCAGTATTTGTATAGATGTGATTTTTTTCATGTTTCTTTACCTTTTGGTAATGAATAATATACCCAGCTTGTACACACAATTAATTAAAAATATTTTTTTGTTATTTTCACATCTAATCAGAACCCCATAAGAGATAGATATCTTCTACTACTACTACTATTGTTTTTGGCAGCTGTTCAAAGTAATTTTCTCTTTACAAAAATGTAAAAATAATTACGATTTTAAAATGCTTAAAGATTAAGGCAAGGATGTTGGAATTCTACCCCAGCATTGACATGTTTGTGATTTGAGCTGTCAAGTGCAGTATTTTCAAAATAAATTGATAAGATGTGGTTGTGCTACTGTTCCCGTCAATTTCTTTAATAGTATTTCAGAAAACTACATAAAAACTTTGGCATCAAAATACAACAAATGTTTTTCTTTTAAACAATTCCTTCTTAAAACCGCTTTCCGAGAAACGCTCTGTACGTCCTCAAATATGGCTTTTACGTGTGACGTCATCAACAACGAGAGGTGTTCACGATCCTCGGAGAGAAAGATCCCGCGCGCCCTGGCAACCTGATAAACCCAGGTAAACGCTGTCGTTTCCAACCTTATTTTGCCAGTCGTGTTGCCTTAGTAAGCCGAATGACTAGTGGGCAAGGGATGCAGCAACAGTGATGTAAATGTCTCAAAGATGCCCGGCACTCACAGAAACCGTTCTCTTGCATGGCGGCCTGTTCCCCAGTGTAGCTAGTTTGTTAGCTAAAGCTAGTTTGTAGTTGTCTATCAAAAGACACAATAACCGCAGCAATAATGTGCATCTGTTTGACATCCATTGCCTGCCTCACCCACTGAATGCTACAGTTACGCATTAAAATGTCATACGAATGACCATACGAGTGCCGTCTAGTTCACCTATTGCTTCTTTGGTCATCGAATGTCTTGTGTTGTGGGAGACGGTGACGCCGTCATGGTGATGATGGCGCACACTCAGACAGAGCCCGTTGGCTAAGAATACAGTCACTTGTGCCATTGACGAAAAAATGACATGCAGTTTTACTATTTCAATGGCTTAATGTCATTATGATAGCAACAAAATATATTTGCCCTTTTTCTGTTCCATAATTTGTGACACTGATGTCTGTTAAAAAACCTTAGCGGTGCCCTGGCTGTGGCCTAAGGTTTGTGAATTTGCTTCTCGACAGTCGCCGCTTGTTAGCTGTAATTAATTTGCACATTTTAGCTTTCACTACATTAAATAACAGCGCCTTTCCTACACATATGAGTTTCGACTTGTTTTGATTATGACATGTATGACTAGATGTTTATGATCACAAAGTTGTGGCTCTCATTCTTCTGTTGTCAGGTATTGTCACTATAGGCCTGTTTATGTCCCTTCCGCGAGCTTTCACTGTTTTGTGCGGCGTGAAACTTGTGTTGTTTTTTAAGCGATTACCGTTCGGTGTAGTCGATGGAAGTCCAATATAATCGTACAGTTTCATAAGTTTCTATTTCACCTATAGTCGCATTCTTATTTATACAGAGACAAATGATTTAAAGCTTGGAGGTCCGCATAAACTGACGCTCAAGGGGTAGGTTTATTGAAAACCTTTAGTCTATAACTAGCATATATCTTAAAATTCTGTTTCTCAGACTTGCATGTGATTTGTATGATAGCCTTACATGAGTTTCTTGATTAAGGTATCATTGTTTGAAGGAAGCAAATGAGGATTTGTGTACTCTGTTTAATGTGCAAATAAGAGGGGTGACCCTACTGAGTCAAAGGGCATGCAGTAGCAATCAGTAAGTCAAATAACCTTAAACCATGTTTTGTGCTGACTGTGTGTGGCTCTTGTGGATTCAAATTATTAGTCACAATACACTGGATAGATTTCATGGGTAAAATTAGGAAATGCAATTAAGTTTGTAAATGCAAGTTAGCTAATTTCCTTGAAGATTTAATACTGGTAGTGTGTCATGTTTTTTTGCATGTATGCTTATATTTATATCAGTAAACAAGTAAGCATTTTCTTCCATTTATATCTCTTGTTTAGGTTCTATAGTAACACCATCTTTGGCTTTGTTGCCATAACCTCTTTTATGGAAAAAAGTATGGCCTAAGAAGAAGCAAATTTGCAAACAAATTGTGTCATGATTTACTGCCTCTTTAATTGCTTTCAAATTATTAGTATCATGTCATGTTGGTACAATCAGTTTGTGTCATTATATTTTCTCTTGTATTTCAGTCAGTACTACTATTAAATCTATATTCAGGGGTATAACTGGTTCACCAGTTCGCATGCGCACTAGACATTATGCATTCCCACCGGATGCCTCTCCGCGCCTTTGTTGACCGGCAGCTTTAATGTCCTGATTTTGCAACCCGCAATCCCAAATTGAAGATCTTTACTAGGGTTGGGTGATCAGACAAAGCAATCGGCTGAGCCCATCGCCGCCTGTTCATCAAGAGCGATTTATTTGTCCCCCTATAAATTAATTTCTTAATTATTAACAATGTTTGGTTGAAGACAAAGGATGCAGCCCACGTAAAAATAATAATGCTCTTTTAAAATTTTACACACAAACTCCTCCCAGCTGCAAACAAAGTCTGTTTACTCCTCCTCCTGCCGCAGCGGTGATTTATTTACTCATCCTGTGACAGACAGAACGGTAGCAGCGGCAGCCTGTATTCAAAAAAATTAATATTTCTAAATAATAACCACGGTGGTGGGGAAGGAAACAGAGACTAGCTTTTTTTCCAGTTTAACCATGTTTATGGGTTGGTGTTATGCTACCAGTGCTAGGAATATTCAGCGAGTCGTAACACCGGTCCAGTGCTCAACTGTCTGACAGATTCAGCTAAGTATGAAACAAACAACAAATGTAAAATGAAAATAAACCTGAAATACAAATAAAAAACCCTTCAGTGAACATGTCACTTCCATAAAATAAATCTCCATTGCAGTTTGAAGTCTTTTTGAGCGATTTGGTGACAGAGCAGCAGCTGCTAGCACTTTGTTAACTTAGTTAGCACACTCAGCAGTTGGAGCTCTTTGCTGCCTCTATATGTCTGTTTAAAGCCAAAGTAACCCCCAATAGGCGACGTTGTGTTTTTTGGCAACTACTGTATTTCCTCAATTTTTGGACCTTTGAGTTCTCATTGGGCAAATCCATCTGTGCGTGTTTACATTGCAAATATGTCAAAATGTCACCTGCACGAATAAATTGCCCATTGCTGATTTTTGGACTGACAATGGGACAATTGGGGAAAAGTTAGATATCGCCCAACCCTAATCTTTACATTCTGCTTTACAACAACAGTGCTCATGCAGCCGTAAGAGCTTGTTGAGACATGCTGCACCGCCAACAGCAAAAACAAACATGTTTGATTTTTAACATCATATAGCTCAGTTGGTAGAGTGGCCGGTCTGGTAACCGGAGGGTCGCCGGTTCGATCCCCAGCTCCAGCTGGGTTAGATTGTCGTTGTGTTCTTGGGCAAGACACTTAACCCACCTTGCCTGTGTGACTGTGTGTGAATGTTGGTGATGGTCAGAAGGGCCGATGGCGCAGAATGGCAGCCTCGCTTCTGTCAGGCTGCCCCAGGGCAGCTGTGACTACAGACGTCTGTCGTAGTTTACCATCACCGGTGTAAATGTGTGCGTGAAAGAATAATGGAGCTTCTGTCAAAGCGCTTTGGGTGTCTAGAAAGGCGCTATATAAATCCAATCCATTATTATTATTATTATTATTATTATTATTATTATTATTATTATTGTCCACCTCAACCTCAAGTGAGCATGAAGCATCTCATGTGTAATCAGATTTTTCCCTTCATCCTACTCGAGTCCCATGCTCTGTTAGCTCAGAATAAGTGCCATGCATGTAGTGATTCAGATATGTCTCCACATATAGAAATGAAACAAAGTAGATGTAATTTACTTTTGTTCAGGGTAACTAAACAAAAGTTTAAACCTGACTTTTTTCTTTCTCATTGAGTTGGCTGTTTTACTTGTGATGACATTTGATCAGTTACCAGTTTTTCATCATCAACATTTACAACATTTGTCCACAGATAAGAAAATCAGGGTTCAATCCCAGGCCCAAGCCACGTGCTGAAGTATCCCTGGGCAAGACACTGAACTCCCAACTATCTCTTGGGCCCTGTGAAATTGGATGCCATCTGCACCTGAGGTACGAGTCATATGCAGAGAACAAATTCCACAAAGTTTAACTGTGGTAAATGTATGTGGCCACAAATCACTTCCCCTTTCCCTTGTATCTAAAGCTGTGAACAAAACCTTGTCATTGCATTCATATTCATGTAAAAATGGCATAAAAACAGATTAAATGAATAATGATTCTATATGATATGATAAATATGATAAGCATTAGTTGTTTTTAAACAGGCAGCCATCCAAAGTAGTGTAAACAAACTACATTATGCAAATAAGTCTGTGCAATAACTCCTGTATTCAGAAATGTAACTGGAGGCTACTCTGTTACATTAAAAGCCACATTGAGCAAGCTCAAGTTATTATAGCTCGTCTTTGTGAAATTTCTACTGAATGGATAACCTAAGTGTATCATCTCCACAGTGTTAACCAGTGAGTCATTTGTCTGCATCTTACATAGGCATTTTTTAAAATCAAGGCCTGCTAAAACTCACTTTAACACTTCTGAATATTAGTAAGTAGGTAAGTAAACGTTGAAAGTTGAGGCAAAGGCAAAGAGGTCAGCTACACGCATATGACACATTTAACACAAAGCACAGTGTTTATAGCAAAACAATTTCCAAATAATGTATATGATTTAAGAGGGTTTTGTTTTCTCTAATGAAATCTAAATAAAAGTCTGCATCTTGAACATCATCAGTAAGTGAATTAGGACACAGTAATAATATAAATACGTAGTTTTATATTATGGTTTGTGACTTAAAAATAAAATATATTGTGACTTTAAAGTTCATATGTGAAATATTTTTATATGATAAAAAGTAGGACCATTGATATTTGTCTGTAAAAATGCATACATGAGGTATTTTACAAAGACTAGAATTTAATTGATTTAATTATACTAATAGTTGCAGATTTTTAACAAAGCATTGAATGTTCTGTTCAACTGAAACACTTCTTGCTGTTTTTGTGTTGATATTTGCCAATATTCCTAAAACCTTTAATATGTGTTTATGGTATTTTTGGAATTATATTTGTCAATCTTATAAAATGCAGTTTAGGTGGTAAAATTCAGTTAAATCATTCATAAAACACAGATTTCAGAAAAATAGAAATAGAAAATACAGAATTCGTGGGAGGAAAATTAAATTTGAGAAATAATAAGTTACATTGTTTAGGACCCTAAACTTCATAATTGCATTTTTCTTTACTATAATGTGTTAGTAGTTGTAAAAAAACATAGCAGTTACTGTAATTTACAGGCTAAATTGTTGAGTTCTCAGGAAGATTTTTTTTTTTTCCATTTGGTCATACTTACTATTTTTATACATTTGATGATGGAAGAGCTGAAAATCAGTGTTGTTTTTCGAGAACCAGATAGTGAGATTAAGCAAAAACTACCAAACACACTAAACCTGTTAGGGGAGTGAAACTTGAGTCAGTGTCATTCTGTTGTTTCTCATCAGTTTCATTAGATCGAATTTGCTAGATTTTTTTCCCATATAGTTATAATTAATCAGATTTGGTTTTATTTGGTCTTGGTTTATTGTAGTGTCACAGACTGGAGTTGTTTAGTCATAATACGACTGAGTTGATAGATGAGGACTAGAGGGTAGATAAGAGAGTCCTTAAATTGGTGGGGGAAGGCATAAGATTACTCCAAGAGAAGTGAGCATGTGGGGGGTGGGGCATAATGAAATGGACAGAGAAAAAGACAGGAAGGGGGTGGGGTGTTAAGGTGAAACTCAGAAAGAGCAAGAACCTCAAGCTATTGATGGGGAAAGAGGGAGGGGTTGAATGAGCAAGTGTGTGGGAGGGAGGGGTGTGTGGGCAGAGGCTTGCAGAACAAGGAAGCAGCAGAGCCATTTTTACTGTTGAGTAACTGCATGCTGGTTCTGTCAGTGCCAGAGTGAGGGTGAGAGCGTGAGCTAGAGTGCTCCCTCAGGATCTTATTGGAGACCCCTCTCCTATCTTACCTTACCCTCTCCTTTTTGTACACCTCTTGCTAGCTGCTTGTGTCCACTTTATTTGGGGAGGCCCTGGAGAGGACACACAATGGAGCGAAGAGCCTGTGGCAACTGGGCTGTTGTACTGCTGAGAGGGGGATGGGGTAGAGAGAGGACCGGTTCACACAGCTAACACAGCCTGCCGGCTGTAGGATTCCAACAGCCTCTCCTTCTTCCCGGACTTACTCTTTCCAGGCTGGGCCTTTTTTCCTGGAACAACCACCCTCAGACTCCACTTGGACAGCATTAAGGATTACTCATCATGTTCTGTTGGATTTTAGGACACATGGGAGTCTGAGGAATACATTTATCTGGGTTTGGAATAACAAAAAGGAAAAACCAATGCGTGTAATTCTTCCATGCATTTGATTGGTTTTTGGTTTCTGTTTCTATTTTGTGGATTTCATTAATGGTTTACAAGATGCATGCCAAGTCAAACGATTTGTTGGATTTTCAAAAGCTGGATGCCCTTCTGGAAAAAATTGCTCATTCAGTCTCTTTGAAAAGGTAATGTGAAAAACTCACCTGAAAACTTTATTGATTTATAATAGTCACTGACATATTACGACACTTATTCTACGTGAATACTTGGCAAATAAGTTAGAGGAAAAAAATAGGGCCTGAAGGAATCGTTCTTAAGACTGTCATGTGTTTTTTTTGCAATATTTTGTTTAACTTGCCATAGCACTATAATTCTTGTTAGAAGTATGTTTTCTACTCTTGTGTAAAAATATTAAAATTATCCTAACTTTAGCTGGAAGCCACAAACTTGCCTCCTGGTGAGAGTTGGTGGAGCATGGGTTTAGGGGAAGAGTAGGGTTGTATGTGCCAGTAGTATAATGTCTCATGTTTCTTGGAAAGGGTTGACTTGCTTATCCTAACCAGCTGAAAGTTTAACTATAAAGAGCCAACATGGTTCCTGTCTTTTCCTGTTATGTTTCTGACTCATAGTTTGTCTATTTGAGTCAGCTTGTGATCTCACAGATTGACGCACTTAGGAAGTGCTTATAATCATTAAAAGGGGATTTGCCATACATTTGTGATCATACAATTGGAATATTGAGCCATACATCTCATTAGTAATTAGTCAAATCTGTGAGAAAGACGTAAGACAAAAAGAATCCAAATTTTTTATGGAAGTTTATAAACTGAAGTAACACGTATCTGGTGGTTACTATTTAGCCTCTAAAACAAACTATTTAACCCATAAGACAAATCCAGTGAATTGACCAAAATAGCATTACTTTGAAACATTGACCAAATTTGTTTGCCTCCAAATCAGTTGAAAAATGGCTCGGATTAAAAAAAAACAACAACTTCAGATGGCCTAAACTTAACTTACAAACCATATGTAATTATATTTGTATTGTTCTTTTTAAAGTCATAGTAAGCAATTTGCTTTACATTAGTCATTCACATGCTAATGGCAGGAAGCTACATAGCCAGAGAAACAAGGCGACCATACACAGGTGTGACCGAATCATCCGATCACCACCACCAGGCAATGTGGCTGAAATTTCTTGCTCAAGGCACAACAGCAAGGTGACCCAGCTGAAGCAATGTTCAAACTGACAACCCTCAGGTTGCTAGACAAACACTCTACCTACTGAGCTACTGTCATCTCATGACACACGACACATACAACACACTCATATGTACTTGATGTGCATGGCGGCATGTAGCTCAGTTGATAGAGTGGCCAGTCTGGCAACCGGAGGGTTGCCGGTTTGATCCCAGCTCTGACTGGGTTACATTGTCGTTGTGTCCTTGGGCAAGACACTTCATTCACCTTGGTACTACTGGTGATGGTCAGAGGGACTTGGCGGGCGCCGGAGCATGTTATCCCCGCCTCTGTCAATCTGTTTTTGACAAGTCATATGTGTATACACGTATAGCTCCCACCTTTTCAGAATGCACTGCTGTCCATAAAGTCACCAGTGCTTTTTTAATACATTTTGTTCTACGGACAGGTATGTTTTATATATCGGATTTTTTGTCAATCAAAAAGATTTAAGGGCCCAGTGTCATGCACATTCAGGGTTAGTCTTCAAGCTTCTGGTATTCAGAAGTGACCTATGTGATAACTAGGGTTGTCACGGTTACCGATTTCACCGTAAACCCCGGTAAAAATGTTGACAATAATTATTACCGTCATGTTTTTAAAAAACTATATTATCTCGGTGGGCTAACCGTGTTCGCGGTTTTGGCTCGGTGTGCTTCCCGGCCACCGTCCCCTCTGGGAAGCTTCTGCGCACGCGCACTTTGTAGTGTTTACATTCACAACTTTCTTTCGTTCATCAGCTTTATTATGTAACTCTGTAGACAAAATGAGTGAAGCAAGAAAGAAGCATAAAGTAATTTGTGACTTTACAAAACATATTTTTTTTATCATTGCTGTTATTATTGTTTACCAGGTTTTTCTATTTTTAGTTTTTATTCACGCTTATTTCTAAATTATTATATTTATGTCAACACCAAGACCCTAAAATTCTGTTTATATAACAAGCAATACTGTCTTACTTCACATCTAGCGTTACATATTGAGATAAATGTTAAATTAAAAGGTGAATTAAAGCATGGTACATTAATGTCTTGTTGTTGAAAGCTTGAGAGTTACGCTCTGGGGGAAGGGGGTCCTATATAGCTTTATGAAAGGGGAAAAAAGGCTGGTGAATGAGCACTCATTTGTGTTTTGGGCCTTGTCACCATATCCGAATTAATTATTTATATAATTGCTTTTAGGCAAAACACAGGCTATTTTGATGCCTAGTAAGGGCTTCTAGTGGAGTATCTGGGCCTGAAATCGACCCCAACTCCTTTACATAAATTATTAATAGTTTGCTTTTCCAGATGACGTGGACATCTTGCTATTATGTTTGTCTCCTTTTTTTGTAGTACAGTCACTGAGAGGCTACATGCACAAACAAATGTCTTTGTGTGAGTTGTGAACCCCCACCTCATTCATCAGAACCACTTCCTCCTCAGAAAACATTCCACAGCAGTGATGATGTATGTGCAGGCCAGAGGTCAACTGTTATTCCAGATCTGTGAGTGACGGGCCATGCAGCAGCAGAAAGTTAACCTATTGGTTGTTTATCATTGAGGGCTTCTACACTCTTACAGTTCAACTTTGTTGTTACCATTAGACCACAGGTCATTCACTTTGTTGTATGTTTTTTTATTTTAATGATTGGTTCATTGTGAATATCTTGTTGACTAACTTAAAGTAAATATTAAGATTTGAATACCTTGCAGTGGGCCAGAGGTTGCACTTTTAGTATTTTGTCATCACCGTATTTTTGTTCAGTGTTGTTTTTTGTTTTATAGCATTTACAATTTTTGAGTCAGATTTGCAATTTTGAGACAATGGTTGTTTACATCAGAGGTGGGCAATCCTGGTCCTCAGGGGCCACAGTCCTGCATGTTTGAGGTGTTTTTCTGCATAAACACACCTGATCTGATTTAGTGGGTGATTAAGAGACTTCTTGTGGCCTTGAAGGCACACTGAAGAGATATCAACATTTAAATCAAGTGTACTGCAGTAAAGAAAACTGGTTCACACTGTGCGATTTCCGGCCATCTTAAAGGACTTGTACCTGTCACACTGTGACCGTACTAACTGTGTCACACAGTATAATGGAAGATTTAATACACGCCACACTGTACGACCCCTTGCGGTGTTATTGTAAACTTACTAAATGCAATCAAGTTTATTCAAACATTAGGCACCACAGAGTTGCGTGACAAATATGCAACAGAACAGACATAACAGAACAACAGATGCAACACAAGTTCTTGGTTTCACGCTAATATTGTTGAATTCTGTCTCTAATATTGCCAGAATTTGATTAATTCACTTTGTTGTTATTCCACGTCTGTCCATGTGTTCTTTATGTTGTTTTGAACTGCTTGGGCTCAAGCTCACTTTCTGGGTGTGCTCCTATTAATTCATTGTAAATCCCAATCATAGGTTATCTGACAATGTTTGATATCAGTTGCAGCTCATCTTTGATTGCAAGTCTGCAAAATCTTGCATCGGTGACACGGTCACACTGCACGACCACAAATTTTTCCTATGACGTTATCACGACCAAAGACTTTGTCTGCAATGGCTGATAATCGCACAGTGTGAACCCAGCTTATAACATGCTGGTTAATGGCCCTTGAGGACCCACGATTGCCCACCTCGTCTACATGCTACTGCATTATCATCTTTTATTGAGTGTTTTTAAACCAAAGCATGTAAGAACATTACTTATCATTCCCAAATACATAAAGCTTTAGAAAATCTAGCAATCATAAAAGAAAACAATTTAGTCAACAAACAAAAGTTGCAGTTAAAGCTGCACTCTGCAGTTTGGTAAACAAGCTTGGTATTGCTAGCTATTTTTCACAAACGTGTCTCAAACACGTTTTTTTTATCTCCACAATATATTTATAGCTATACTATGTTAGAACGTTGTTAAGAGGCATTAAAAAAAACGTTGTTTACCAAACTGCAGAGTGCATCTTTAAAGTAATGTGCCTGACAACATTGTGGCATGCTCCTTATAAGATTATGGATGGTATCATGGAGGCGGCAGTAGCTCAGTAGGTAGAGTGTTCGTTTTGCAACCAGAGGGTTGATGGTTCAAACCCCACTCCGGCTGGGTCACCTTATTGTGTCCATGGGCAAGACACTTCCCCTACATTGCCTGCTGGTGATGATCTGAGGGTCTGGTGGTGCCTGTTTATGATTGCTTTGCTTCTGAGGCTACAATATGGCATACTGCCACCAGCATGTGAATGACTGACTAATGTAAAGCGCTTTGTAGCTACCCTATCCCTAAGGCTGAGCCTGGCCACCCTGCGGAGGAAACTCATTTCAGCCGCTTGTATCCGCGATCTCGTTCTTTCGGTCATTACCCAAAGCTCATGACCATAGGTGAGGATTGGGAGGTAGACCGACCGGTAAATCGAGAGCCTTGCTTTCTGGCTCAGCTCCCTCTTCACCACAACTGATCGGTTCAGCGTCCGCCTCACTGCAGACGCTGCCCCAATCCGCATGTCGATCTCCCGCTCCCTCCTTCCCTCACTCGTGAACAAGACCCCGAGATACTTGAACTCCTCCACTTGAGGCAGGACCTCTCTCCCAACCCGGAGTTGGCAATCCACCGGGAGGGACTCGGAGTAGAACCGCTGCTCCTCCATATCGAAAGGAGCCAGTTGATGTGGTTCGGGCATCTGGTCAGGATGCCTCCTGGACGCCTCCCTCGGGAGGTGTTCTGGGCATGTCCTGCCGGCAGGAGGCCCCAGGTCGACCCAGGACAAGCTGGAGGAAATACATCTTCAGTTTGGCCTGGGAATGCCTGGGCATCCCAGCTGAGGAGCTGGTGGACTTGGCCGGGGAGAAGATGGCCTGGGCGGCCCGACTTGGAATGCTGCCCCCGCGACCCGGACCCGGATAAGCGGAAGAAGGCGAGGCTTTGTAGCTAAAAATTTTTTTATGTGCAAATGTGGGACATTTCCTCTCAGATCTTGACCAAGGCATCACTGAACTCCTGGACACTCTGAGGTGCAACCTGGCATTGTTGGATATCCCAGATATGTTCTATAAGATTCAGGTTAGGTGAGTGTAGAGGCCAGTCAGTGGGCTGAACCAGGGTCTAACAATGGGTCTAAGGATTTCCTTCCTATACCTAATGGCAGTTAGGGTGCCATTTTTTAAAATCCTGTACAGGTCTGTATGTCCCTTGATGGATATGTTTCCTCATACCAACACAGACTCACCACCAAACCCATTATTCTGAACAAAGCTGCAGGCAGCATAACGTTTACCACGGCTTCTCCAGACCCTTTCACATACATGAGCTCATCAAGTGATCCTGCTCTCATCTGTGAAAAGGGTTAGATTTTTTTTCTTTATTAGTTAGAATACATCTGGTGATTGATTTCCATGCTTCCAGTTTTTGAAAAACTTACTGTTTTGACAAAGATCTAATATCTGTCTAGATACAAGAATAAGCAGATTTTTGATGGTTCCACAAGCGGGTTTTATAAACTTGTTATTCAGGTAAATAAAGAAATGTATATGGTTAATGTCATGTTATTGATTGTCTAATTTTCTTTTTTTTTTTTTTTCTCTCTCCAGAGAATCTAGTGAGGAGTGCAATGGGATCAGCGGTACTCTATCAGTGGAGTCTGTGCCGGGGCCAAGACTGAACTGGTGTTCCACCAACGCCACTACCCCTGCCCCTACTCCTGCTCCAGCTCCCGCCCCGGGGTCCGAGCCAATGCTCAACCCTATCAGAATGGGGGACGGCCTGGATACATCGCAGATGTCGGGCAGCAGCAGCCAGGGGCAGGCCCAGCAAGGCCTGAGTCCCTCACCTCCCGAGAACATCAACCCCAACAGGCCAAAGCGCCAGACCAATCAGCTGCAGTACCTGCTCAAGGTGGTGGTGAAATCCCTGTGGAAGCACCAGTATGCCTGGCCTTTTCATTTGCCAGTGGATGCTATCAAACTTAACCTGCCTGTGAGTATTACCTGCACTTTTGTGTGTACAGTAGGATCTAACATACACAAGAATTCTGTAATCTAAAGTGAGCTGCCATATTGTTGCTGTAATGTTCTCAGCATTTACATATCTACCATGGGGCGGTGTGTAGCAGTCACAGTTGGTAGAGTGGCCATCTGGCAATCGGAGGGTCGCCGGTTTGATCCCAGCTCCGACTGGGTTACATTGTCGTTGTGTCCTTGGGCATCCCTGCCTCTGTCATTGTGCCCCAGGGCAGCTGAGGCTACAACGTGACTTATCACCACCAGTGTGTGAATGTGTGAGTGAATGGGTGAATGACTGTTTGTGTTGTACAGCGCTTTGGGGAGTGTAGAACACTCTAGGAAGCGCTCTATAAATACAAGCCATTTACTATATAGTTGCATAATGTTTTGTTACATTGATGTGATTTGATAATGTATACAAATTAGACTGGTTACACTTCTCAGCTGAGCAGAAATGAGAATTTTTCCAACTTCTTGTGTAAATCATAAAGACTATCTATTAAATTAAAAAAGGCACTCTCTAATTAATTGATTCATATGGTAATTGTTGTTGAGTGAAACATCAGTGAAGTCCCCTCTTTTTATCTATTCAAAGTACACACAGGCAGGAACCTAACTTCATTACTGGTACTGGGTCATCAAAATGGTTTTGTCTTGACAGCCAGCCCCAATGCAGCAATCCACTTTAACAATCTCAGATAACAACCAACTAAAACATCTTGCCTTTATCACTTCAGTTTGTTGGGAATGGGTTTTACAATTTTTGAATTTAACTTTATTTATGCAATTACTTTTTAATTGTATTTGGCATATTGATAATCCTGAAGTTTCCACAAACTGTCTTGTTTACAATACTTCTATGCTATTGTTTCAGGACTACTACACAATAATCAAAACACCTATGGACATGGGAACAATAAAGAAAAGACTTGAGAATAGCTACTACTGGAATGCTCAAGAATGTATCCAGGACTTTAACACAATGTTTACCAATTGCTATATATACAACAAGGTAACATACTTCTATATTGGAGCTGTTGTTGATATAACCAAAATGTTTGATGTGTTGTACTTTTACTCAGAATGTTTGTCTTTTTTGATAGCCTGGAGATGATATTGTCTTAATGGCTGAGGCTCTAGAAAAGTCTTTTCTAGAAAAGATTACACAAATGCCTCAGGAAGAAATTGAGATTCCTGTTATGGCAGGGAAGGGACGTGGCCGAGGCCGGAGGGATGTAGGTATGTAATTTGCTTACGTACATTTTGCTGATATAGAACAGGTTTCTGTGAAACAGCTTTGTAATTCAAATGTCTTTTTCTGTCATCAAGGTCTAAACATGAAACCAGGTACCATTATAGATTCGTCACCCTCGACTCCACAATCACTTGGTCCATCAACTCCCTCAGCAGCTCCACAGTCTCGAGGACCAATTCAGGGCCCACCTTCACTACCTCCCCATCCTTCGATGCAGGCCCTGCCATCCCATGTGCCCCAAACTTTACCCAGCCATGCACCACAACTCGGAGCTCCATACTCTATGGTTCCATCAGACTGTGCTCCTCAAATTCCCATCATGACTTCTGTGCCTCTCCCTGTTCAGACCTCTCTTCCTCCAATATCAGTTCAGAGCACTGCCCCTATGCTGCAGACCCCTATAACTATGACCAAAGTGAGTTGCTTTTGTTTGAGTGTTTCTGTTTGAGCTGGTTGACACTTTTCTAACTATATTTGAGAGTGCTAGTAATATGTGATACTTAAGTTTGATTTCATTCTATTCACTTACTCCCCCCTGCTCTTTCTCTTTTTTCTTTCTACCATACAGCAAAGAAAGAGTCAAAAAAGGAAAGCAGACACTACAACACCCACAGCAAATGACCAGCTGAGTGAGTCTTCACCAGCAGAGTCCAAGTCTGGGAAGACGCTACCCAGACGAGAGAGTAGCAGACCCCCAAAACTAATAAAGAAGGAGGCTCCAGACTCTCAGCATCACATAGGCATGGGGACTGGACTTAGTGGACCAAGTGGAGGTCTTAGCCCCAAACCTCAAGATCAGCTGAGCTATTGTGGTGGTTTGGTTAGGGATATGATTTCCAAGAAACATGCGGCTTACGCTTGGCCATTTTACAAACCTGTTGATGTAGATGCACTGGGACTGCACGATTATCACGATATCATCAAACATCCAATGGACCTCAGCACCATCAAGGTGTGTTGAAAAAAGTACTTTTTTCAGCAATAACAGGGATATTGATGAAAGTGTAACTGTTGCATCAAAGTAATTGAAATCCTTGATTTGTAGGTCAAGTTGGAGAACAAGCAATATCGAGATCCCCAGGAGTTTGCTGCTGATGTTCGGTTAATGTTTTCTAACTGCTACAAATATAATCCACCGGACCACGAAGTTGTATCTATGGCACGCAAGCTACAGGTGCATGCATGTTATGGTTTCTTTTCTTTACATGAAAATGGGTTTTAAAGTTAATCTGTGTAGTTTTATTCATCTTAAAGCATCTAATTTAGGAATAGGTTTTTATTTTTATATTGATTTTTTTTCACCATGTACAGTGTTGGTTACAGATGTTTGAAGTAACACACTAAAACAGATACTTTTACTAGTATGTTTCCTTAAATGGTGAAGCATATTTTCTGCGTTACACTCTTAACTATTAGATGTGTATTTATTGCAGTGTTGGGTCTTTTGCATCTTAATGATTTCTGATCATTGTATTAAGTCTGTCTTTAAAAGCAATAATGAACATAAAATTAAATAATTTGAAATTATCTTTTAACAGGATGTCTTTGAAATGCGCTTCGCCAAGATGCCAGATGAACCTGAGACTAAGCCAGTGATTTCTGCCCCAGTTCCTACAATTCACCATCCTGCCCCTGTTAAGCCTCAGCCTCCTTTGGCACATGTTCCCTCATCTTCAGACAGCTCCAGCGACTCATCTTCTGAGTCTGAATCTTCAACAGATGACTCTGAAGAAGAGAGAGCCCAGAGGTTAGCAGAGCTCCAGGAACAGGTCAGTAATTACAGAAAAGTCAAGATGATGATGACAAAGTTGATTCCATTACTTGTAAAACTTTGTTCTAAAGTGGTCCAATTTGTCCAAACAGCTGAAGGCTGTCCACGAACAGCTGGCTGCTCTGTCACAACCACAAGCCAGCAAACCAAAGAGAAAAGAAAAAGAAAAGAAAGAGAAGAAGAAAGATAAGCATAAGAAGAAAAGCGGCATGACCGGTCATGTTAATGAGATCCAGGATGCTACGCCTGTTTCGCAGCTGTCAAAGAAACCCAAGACTATTAACAGTAACAAAGAGATTGTTTCAAAGAAGAAACCTAGGTGGGTAATAATAAACCAGGCAGATAAACAAAACCTTGTGTATTGTACAGATGATTTGCAACTGTTTCAAATTTATAGTTTCTAATGGTAAAACTGTTTAAATGCATTTTCTAAAATGTTTATGTTGGAAAAATAACAATTAAATAGTATAAATAGTTTCTGCTTTTCTTCCACAGCAAAAAGGAGGCTATGAAAAGTAATCACCCCCCTAACCTTCAGCCAATTCCCACCCTGGAGGATGATTTTGGAGCTACTGGGTCATCAGTAATGGGGGAGAAGTGCAAACCTATGACTTATGAAGAAAAGAGACAGCTAAGCCTGGACATCAATAAGCTTCCTGGTGACAAACTTGGCCGTGTAGTTCATATTATTCAGTCGAGAGAGCCCTCGCTCAAAAACTCAAACCCTGACGAGATCGAGATTGACTTTGAGACACTGAAGCCCTCCACCCTGCGTGAACTAGAGAGATATGTGTCTTCCTGTCTTCGAAAGAAGAAAAAGGTTCCAGGTAAGCCTCTGAACGATATCAGAAAGAAGGGCGTGAATTATTAGCTAAGAAAATAATTAGATTAAAAGAACCTGAGATTATGTTGGGTAATTATTGTTATATTTAGTTTTTCAATTTAGAAAACTTATTAAAATGTTATTGTTTCTGTAGCTGAGAAGAATATTGAGTCCATGGCTTCTTCCAAAAAGACTGGATCTTCTTCTGAAAGCAGTGGCTCAAGCTCAGACAGTGAAGCTGAGAACACAGGTGAGTACAGCTATATTTTCCATTCAGACTTCTATACATTCTCGCCTCATCCTTTTCAAAATAAATATTAAAAAGTACTCTTTCTTCCAGGAATGATAAAGCAAGAGAAGCAGAAAAAGAAGAGTCACTCTGTGAAGGAGGGAAAGAAGACACATCCTGCTGTTCAGATGGGTTCTGCTCAAACTGGGCTTCATCCCCAAGCTGTTGGCCCTCAGTCTAGCAGTCAGATGAAACAACAGCAGCTTCATCAATCTCATGCAGGCTTTGTGGCTCATCCACCTGTGGCAGCCCTGGAATCATCTGACTTATTAGAGAGCTATGAGTCCCTGCCACCTTTCAGCAGCCACCAGCCTATGATGCATATGTCTCACCTCACAGGCAACTCTTCCCCTGCACCTCCGCATCTAAACGCTCATTCTGCTGGGACAGTGTCCCCTGAGACGCATCCCTTCCTCAATCAGCATCCTGTCCTCCCATCTCCAGGTAAGATGAGAGCGAATGCAGGTGCTGCACTTCTGATAGATCTAACATTTATAGCTTCTTTTGTTTTTTATTGCTTGTTTAGGTGTGACTGCAAGCACCTTCACTTACAGTTCTTGTTCCTAAGCAGTTTTCAAAGTCTGCAACAAACATGTTCACATAAAAAACTTGGTGTATTGTAGGCTTACTTTATGCCCTGCACGCTCACTAATGTGATATACACATAGTTTAATTTAAGAGTGACCTCAGAATGAATTTTCTTCTAGCTTAATCCTTTTTTTTTTTTTTTTTCTTCTGGTTGACCTCAGCTTTGCACAGTTCTATGCCTCAGCAACCTTCTCGGCCCAGTCACAAGGCGGCGCCTCTTCATCCCAAACCCCCCCAGCAACAAGCAGCGCCACTTCAGCAGCAGCAGCCAACTGTTCAACAGCAACTTCAACCCCAGGCAGCAGCCCCACCACCACAGCACCAACTCCCGTCCCAGATCCTTCATCCTCCTTCTCAACCCCTGCATCAGAGGCCCATATCGCCCCCAACACTCACACCCCAAGGCTTGTTGTCTTCTCAACCTCCCCAGATGCTGCTGCAGGATGATGAGGAGCCAGGGTCTACAACACCAATGAATCAAGTGCAGTTATACCTACAGCAATTCCAGCAAGCTCGTCAGCCCCAGCAGACCATGCTCCATGCACAGACTCGTCAGCAGCAACATCAACAACAGCAAGGACAGACTTCTCTCCTGCAGCCTGTCCAGGGACAGGCTCAGCTCTCCACTCAGACTTCACTGCCTCTTCCTCAGCTTCCTATTCAGTCCCAGACACAGCCAAATCCACCGCATCAAGCCCAACCCTCACAGATCCCCCTACATCCAGCTCGCCACATGCAAAACGCTCAGCATCAACAGCAGCAATCGCAACAGCAGCAACTGATCTTCCAACAGGGTTCTGGACACTCTGTTCAGTCCCAGGTGACACAACATAATGCATCCATGCCAACCATTAAAGCACAGCAAATCATCCAACAGCAACAAGAGCAGCCCTCCCCTCGCCCAACCAAAGCCGACCCCTACAACACTGGTGGGTCTGAGAAGATGAGACAAAAGTTAATTAATGTTTGCAGAAACCATATCAGCTGTTGCGGTTAATAATGCTGACTATGTTTAATTGCTTGTCATTTTCTTGACAGGTCAAATAAGGGACAACCCATCTCCTCTCATGTTGCATTCCCCTCAACTTTCCCAGTATTCAACTGTGTCTCACCCGTCCCCACCTCACAACATGCAGCCCAAAAAGGTAAAAACACATATACACAGATTGGGCAGTGTTTGAAGGAGAAGAAAAGGCCAGCACAACATCTGATTTTTTTATTTAATTTACTTGCCATGCAGCAGAGGGCCCCTGGAAACCAAGGTGCAATGAAGGAGGAAAAGCTTCCTCCATCACCTGTGATAAGAGAACAATTTATTCCTACAGCGAGGCCAGATCATAAACATCCTGAACACAAGCCCAGTCAACAGAGTGAGAAATCTTTAACTTTGTAATTTTAATTTTAAAAAAAAAGTACACAGTAAGATGCTAAGTCATGTGTGTGTGTGTTTTGACCAGATGTGAAGTTGATGGACAGCTCACAGCCGGTCATCCGCTCATCTGAGCCCAGTGGTCCATCACCGTCCCTGCAGGACAAAGACAAGTTCAAGCAGGAGTCCAAGACCCCTGCCGCTCCCAGAAAGGTACAGGTGGATGCAAGAATAAGTTTAGATACTGACATACATTTTGTCTCCTGTTAGTGATGCCACTTGCAGCACTTCATTTAATTTCTTGTGTTTTTTTTTATGTGAAACTGAAGAGCGCAGGGCCGTGGGGCAACATAGTAAAAAAGTCGACATCTACACTTGGAAAATCCTCGAATGACAGTTTCAATATCTTCCGTCGTGCTGCTCTGGAGAAAGAGGAGAGGGAGAGGGAAAGGGAGAAGGCCCTGAAGGCTCAGGCTGAGCAGGCAGAAAAAGACGGGCTACGCAAACAACGGTAAGATTTTCAAGAAGACTAAAAGAAACACAAGAAACAAGAAATACAAAATGAGTCAGTTGTTGTCACTGAGGCATTTTTACTTTAACTTGATCAGTGACAATGTTCCTCTTCAGATTGGAAATGCATGAACTTATGAGATTATTCTTATCTGTGTTGGAATAAATAATGCTTTGTGGAGGCTGTCAGTTAGCTGTTCCAAAAGCTATAAATGGATCCACTTGTGCCCAGACAGACAAATAACTTTAGTTGTGATGAATTTTGCACTTCTGTCAAAATGACAGGAAATCTGTGTTCTCTGGTCAGGAGCGGGTCACTGAATATTGTGAGCATAAAAGGGATATGAATCATCTGATGTTCCTGCATCTTCTGGCGGATTTAGTTCTCCCGACATCAGCTGTGACATGGCTGTAATCACAAACAGCATCCGTGCTTGTATCATGTTTGTTTTATGTTGATTCTCTGGCATTTTTCATTTTGCTTTGTCTTCAGAGAGGACATATGTTGTGTGTTCATTTTTGTATGCTTTTGTAAACTACCTGTAGTTTAAAGTTGATCTAAATTATTGCCCTGAATGTTTTTCAGAGGACGTGGGGAAGAAGTCATCATTGAGCCTACCAGAAGGGTTCATGAGAAGTCTCGTGGGCGTCCTGAGCAGCATCACATCCAAGCCCCTTCTCAGCAGCCACAGATGCCCCAACCAGCCGCCATTCAGCAGCCTCCTCAACCCCCTATTCTGCCTCCACCTACCACACAAACCTCACTTGACCACGAGAGGGAGATAGCACGTCAAAAAGAGCAGGAAAGGAGGAGGGTGAGATGACTGTTTTAACTCTTTGAATTTTACATTTGTTTATGTGACAAAAAATATATAATTCTCAAAGATGTTAAATCTGAGGGCAAGAAGTTGATCTTTAACAGTAGCCACAAAAAGTTTTATTAGAAATATTATTTGTACTTTGTGCACAACTTACTGTTCTCGAACAAGGAGCTCAACGGCAAAATTCACAACAGCTGTTTGATCCATGAATCGACCAATGCATTTCCCAGTTCACTTAGAACTGGTATTTAAACAGTCATCCTCATCATACTGTTCACATTTTGACATCAAGAGATCAAACAGTACCTCACCATTGAGAGGCTTCAAACTGGATGATCTCGGATTCAAGCGACTGCAGAGCTTAGAGTCACAGAGTGTCATCAGCAGGTTGCCCCAGAGATACAGAGACTGGAAGAGTTGCAGACAGGCATAGAAGTGGACGTCCTTTTTTCCACATCCCACACTAATGACATTGTGAACAGTGCCCTGCAGAACCAGATGATGAGTGCCACACAACTCCAGGCACATTTAGGTGAGAGGCTCCCAAGTTAGACCATTGGAAACGGTTTCCATCAGCGTGGTCTGGGTGCTAGACCCTGCAAGGGTTACCCGACCACACCATCAAGCACAGCTGTCATTGTCTTGCATGGACCAGGAATCTTTACACTGGATGAGGAACCAATGGCCCTTAGTGTTGATGAAAGTCGATTCGCGCTGAGCAGAAATAATACAACGATGTTGGAAATGTCAAGGAGAGTGCTCTGCATCAACCACTGCTGTCACCAGACCAGCCTTTGGTGTTAGTGTGGGCAGGTGTGTCTAGTCCGTACAGAACTGCTCTACCAAGTCCATACTACCTGGATAACATCCTTAATCCAGTCATAGCTCCTATGCATAAACAACACAGGCCTAATTTCATCTTCATATCACTGAATATGAAGTGTACATATCACTGAAGCATTAATTTTTTTTGTTTTTCATAAATTTTACCAGAAAGCCAAATATCCCCAACTTTTGTGTATAGTGTATGTTTAGGATGCAATCTAATGTGTAACCAATAGAAAATAAATACTGATTTGTTCTTTTCTCTTTACAGAACACAGCAACTATTGACATGAATTTTCAAAGTGACATAATGGCTATCTTTGAGGAGAACCTTTTTTGAGGAAACGAGTAACTAAAACCAATGGCAAATAAAAGAAGAAAAAGTGGACGAATGAGGATGAACTGTATCTTCAGTAAGCAAAACCTGCACCACAAAGGGCCAAGGACTTTACTGCAACGAGCCCTGTTGAGACCTGATCCAAGCGCTGGACACGAGGCCACGGCTCTCTTCGTCCTCTTGGGCTGAACTCTGGTTGTTGTCTCACTGTTGTTTTGGACGTCATTTTGTTGGAATTTAGCATTGCTTGCCTGATCTCCCAAAACAAGAAAAAGAAGACCCCCTTTGGCACCCTTGCCTTTCTCGTGCTCGATTCTCACACTGCGTGAGTGTGGTGATAACTGTAGGAGTAAAGACATCCTGATCCCAGTGGTGATGAAAAAATGCTCTGATGTAGTGACAGACTGCAGATGTATTTTGAAGCTGCCAGATGTCAAAAATTGTGAAGAAATTTGTCTTTATTTTTTGTTTATTTTAATGTAAGTGAAAATGTTTTTTTTTATATATATATATTTTGGAGTGGGCGTGTAACTTCCATACTGTAAATCATGTATATTTCTCAGCAGAGAAGGTACAGTTTGCCTTACATCTCTTTCCTAAATATGTTCTATGACCTGCACACAGGGACAAACCAATAACATTTGCAGACAGGACCAGAAGCCCTGCAGCTTTTTTTCATCATCTAGTATCTACTGTAGAGAAGTATTTTCTTATACTACAACTGTTTATTTAGGATCTTTCTCCTTTAGCTCTTTGAATCTTCACACCAACACACTCCGACACCTATGCCAAACAAGTCAAACTTTTATGTTAAATTAATTATTCCAAAATGTAGAAGTACATAGTAGGGCAAACAAATTTTAAAAGAAGAAAATATACATAAGTCCTGTGATTATTTATGAAAAACAGAGTCTGTTTTTATCATTTCTTGTGTTTGTCATTTTTAAACTACAAGAAATTTCTAGCAGAAGAGTGAGCAGGTTAGTTGTTTCTGAGCTTTAGTTGAATTTCACTACAATATTTGTGTTAAGTCAGACATCATGTTGGAAAGTTTATATCATTGGCCTACACTACTGGATCGCCTCTTTGAGCGCTCTCCGTTTATTTGATCAGACGACATGCGGAGTGCTTTGAGATTGAAGGAAACAATCCTAGACCTGACACTTTTCTGTCTCTGATACTTGAACCAGATCATAAGAAATCCACACTGGGACCAGATGAAGGCCCTAGTTAGTTTTTCCATGAAATCATCACTGTTGACAGTTCAAAATAAAAATATATATGATTACACAGGTCATAACACAAAGGCAGAATACATTTTTATCTTTGTTCTTGTTATAATGGTGGATGTGCGTTCTGATTCTGTTTTGGAGACGTCAGAGCGGAGATGAGCTAAAATCTGAACATATCTTGACCTCTCCACTCATCCTTCTAGTGTTTTTTTCTCCAGTGCCTGTATTGTATTGCAATTCTTGTTGGCTTATATTACACACTTTGAGGGAATTTAGAAATGGTGCAACAGGAGTGGGATGTGTAATATTTGAAAGGGGGAGATTTTTGAAAGAGTTCGTGTTTAAAAAAAAAAAAAAAAAAGCGAATAGAAAACAAATAACAGCATTTTATATTTTACCCGTTGTCAATATTCGGGTTTTAAATTTAGTTTTAGCTGGACTTCTATGAGTGTACACATCTGACAACAACCTTCTCGGTTTTTTTCTGTCGGCAGATTTAAAGTAGATGTGATTCAGCATTTCTACACTAGCGATTAAGTCTGGTCTGTGAGTTTGTGTGATTTTGGAAGACTGTGTGTGACTGTGAATGTTTTTGTTCATTTTTCTTTCAAAGTGTGATGCAGAGGCATGTCACCGATGTAGATAAATGTGTTGATGAGGAGAGTACTTCAAGAGAACTTGTTTAGTGTTTAATTCACGTTTTTATTTCTATGAAGTCCACTATGTATGAATATATAATGTTGTTATTAGACCTGTTTTTAAAGTGTTAAGAAAATACTTTCATTCCTTTTTAGTCTTTTTTTTGTTTCTTTTTAACAATAACTGTTGGACATTATGTGCCATGAATTCTAAAGAGAATGTGCTGACATGCAGCTCAGCCCAGAGTTTGCTTTATTCAGGTATTTTATTTTTGTGTTACATTTGTTCTGTTTTGGGGGGGTTTGTTAAACATATTTTCCTCGATTTTTGTTTGGTATGTGAGTGGTTGCTCGAGGTCTCTGATTAGGTCTGTTATGATCATTGAATAAACTCATCTCTTTTATAGAAAATAAAACGCGGAGCTGTCTTTGTGTTTTAAAAGTAGATTAAGTATTTCTCAGCTTTGAGTTTCTCTTCAGGTGATGCTGCTGATTACAGCTGTAGTGTCAGGCAAGGACAAGTCAGCTCCATGTCACACCAAGACATTCCACAACTTGGATCATCAATTTACATCTCTGGACTCTAGGTTTTAAACAAAATTGGCAAATCGTGACTCTTGGTGCCCTTCGTTTAGCCTTTAATTTGATTTTAGCCAATGTTTTATAATGTGTCAAATACATGGTCTCATAATAGTTTTAGTTTTCTTGCCAGCTACTGTAGTAATCATAGCTATAAACCAATCATGATGTTAGGATTGGGTCGATTTGATTTCTGTGGTTAGTGGTTGAAAGTGTTGCAGCCCTATTAGTGGAGTCTTAGGTGGATAGAAATGCTGCCAGGGAATATATATTCAAAATCTGCAGTGTTAGGTGTAAATAGTCATAATGTTTTGGCTAATTCATCTAACTCAGGGGTGCCCAAAGTGGGGCCCGCGGGCCAAAGTTGGCCCACCGATTATTTAATTTGGCCATCCTGGCCCTCTGTGGTGTACCCTGGATGCTGGGTGAACATGGACCAGTAATCCAGAAACCCACTGTTTCCCTCAGCCAATTCAACATTATGTGAACAAGCCCAATGACTCTATATTGGGCTGCATATAGCCCTCACTCATGGTGCCAACAAAATCTTAATGTCACAATTGAAATTGAAATACAAGTAACTACAAGGGACATTTTGAGTAGATTTATGCACGCATGTACTTTTGCACACTTTATAAAACCACAAATAGCTATATTTTGTCAATGTATCTTCTATGAGCCTTTGCTGCTGGACCAGACCAGATCAAACTTGCTCCAAGCTCGCGGGTAACTCTCTGGCCGCGAGCCTAAGCAGCTATTATCAACATGGAGCGTCGTCGTCAGTGGCACACAGACAAAAGGCATTTAAAAAATGCTGGGAGGAAGACTATTTTTTACAGATATCAATGGTAAAGCGGTCTGCCTTATTTGTAACCAGTCTGTTGTTGTACTCAAGGAGTAGAATATTCGTCGTCACTATGAGACAAAGCACGCAGGATTTATGCCCAAAAGAAAAAGACCAGGGAGCTGCTAGCACTACATGATTACAAATAACAAAGACAGCTGTTTGTTCTAAATGCCTATGTGTGACTTACCGCCGGTATATGTCATATCTTGATTAATGTTCTTTAAACAAAAAGGATGGTTAAATAACTGCAAAATGAATAAAAAGTAGTGTTCTATACTTCTTCATTAGTATTTGTATTTTATAAATACTACATTCGGCCTGCGGCTCTGATAGATTGTCATTTTGGCCCTTTGAGGGAAAAAGTTTGAGCACCCCTGATCTAACTGCTTCGTTTACTTATTGAAATATTTAAAAGAAAAATAAGTAAAAATGTTAATTGTTATAGTGTATGTCTAATAGAAAGTGTAAATCATATTTGCTCTTTTTTTGTAATTGTAAAGTACACCACTTTTTTCCAGTTAGAAAAGAATTGTAAGTTTGTTTAAATAAGTGTTTACTCTAAATTGCTTACAGTTTTATATCGTTTTGTCTTATTTTGAAAGCCTTACCGGAAGTTGTATAACATTATCGTGTATAACTTGATGAGACCGGGGAGGAGTTTTTACAATGTGGTCGTCAAAGTGATTAGATTACAAAGATTTCTGTCGGGTTAGGGTTTAGACTACAGTTTAAACTTTTAAATATTTTTTAAACGTTTAGTAATTATTAATATAACAGAAGACATCAGGGCTACA
The DNA here is from genome assembly GCA_006937965.1 of Callopanchax toddi. Classification (NCBI taxonomy): domain Eukaryota; kingdom Metazoa; phylum Chordata; class Actinopteri; order Cyprinodontiformes; family Nothobranchiidae; genus Callopanchax; species Callopanchax toddi. Next base: position 462,815 of record SSNR01000030.1, on the reverse strand, counting down.
ATTTAAATGGGCATATTCTGAAGATATTCGCCGCTTTCTATCAGTTTTGTTTCTTGCTCGATGTTCATAACCTGAGAGTATCTATGTGCTTTGCGCCATCACGTGGCCAGTTTGATGAACTGCATCAATAAACGTCTTTCGATTCTGCCTCGGCTGTTCTGGCGAAAAACCTAAAAATCCTCCAAAATGTGTTACAATACTGCCCTCTTGTGGTCATGTTAAAGAACTGCACTACATTAAATTGGTCAAAACTCCGTTAATAAGGGTCTTACAATGTTGTTTCCGGTTAGTTATTTCAAAATAAAATACAAGAAGCGATCCCACTGTTGGTGCCCGTAAGTAACGTTTTAAATATTTAAATACGTATGGTTAGTCATTTTAAAATGAATTAAAATAAACAATCCAACAGTATTCGTTGTATATTCTCATTAATGCTAATTTAACGGCAACTAAATAGATTTAGCTACTTAATTTTTTATTTAAAGGTATTAATTTGGAACTGTAGGATGTTTTGTGCCCTCTTGTGGTCACATAAATGAACTGCATCAACAATTAGCTGCAAATGGAAAACAACAGTGCTACTATTTTGTGGCAATGTAAAAACAAATTAAAATGTGGCGATGTACTGAATTCAAACCTGTACACAACGACTTTGAGTTTTGTGAGTGAGTGAGATATACAGACTTTCAAAATACAATGCTTATTATAAATGATGATATTAAGTAAAAATGCTGTTAAAATATATAAACGTTTACAGTCTGAACAGTGTAGCTTAAGAAGTGGTTAGCTAAAAGTTAAATGTGCTATGTATGCTAAATAAATGCTCGTTTGTTATCTTTGTATCAACTTTAAAAAATATATAATTAACAAAATGGTTTCTAGAAGTAAAACTTCATTTAAGACAGTAGTGTCTTGTTTTTGAGTGCCCTCTTGTTGTCATATTAAGAAACTACAGTAAAATAATTTATTACATCAAAAATGTACACACTTTTTGTAATTAAATTTAAAATTAAGCAAAAAACCAAAACGAAGCAAAACTACATTCTGTTTATGATGATTTATTCTCTTTATTAATTGTATTTTACTGAGTAATTTTAAATTTAGGTAAAACATTTCAACTAGAACTGATCCTGTAATCATATAGATTTATTGAATTTTAGACTAAATAAGATATTTTATACTTCAGAGAAAAAACTGTTTTGTCTTTACCACTTACTATTTTAAGGTAATAATGTCAAGAATCTAACTTACTGTGGTAGATTCAAACTACAGAACTATAAAAATACTCTCAATTGTTTCAATTGGTGTGTTTAGTGCCATCTTGTGGTCATATTTGGAAACTACAATTTTGCTGGTATATATTGAATGTTTAGGTGTATTACTGCTACTACATAACGCCTTTTTAAATCATTTATTGATTAAAACGCCTTTGCAGAACCGAAGGACATGTTAGATTTGTTAAAGCACGATAAACTACTTAAACGTGGACTAATTGTGGCCTTCGAGGACCAAAATTGATTACCAAAGATGGGGCTGTCCATAGTTTAGAAACGTAACCGCACTTCCTGTTTCTATTTCAAAATAAAACCGGAAGTAACCGTACAAAGAGAGAAAAAAAGATAAAATAACGAAACAATTGTTACTTTTTTCAAGTCTACATCATGATGCGCACAACTGTTAGTAACGACTTCTAATGACTGCACAATCTGGTTTAATCAATATCTTTATTGCCATGATACTCTAAAAATCTGACCGCTAGAGGGCATCTAGAATTTTAAACGTTTTGCCATACCGAATAATGAGCTTCTTTAAAAATTACAGTATTTTAACATATCCTAAGAACGGTTGAATAATGGTTTTACAATAGAGATGGCGTTCTTAAATTTACTGTTTATTTTTCAAGGTTTTTAAAGCACTGTGAATATTGTTTGTTGTAATTTCACCTTATTGCCACAAGAGGCGATAGCTAGCAAGGTTTTTCATCTGAAAGCGCTGTAAATAATGCTTGTTGTAATGTCACAAAACCGCCACAAGAGGGCGGGTGTGTCAACAGAAACAGAAACCAAAGACCAAAAAATCACAAGATAGTTCACTGCTTTGTACTACCATACTTACTGAATACACTTTACTTCATTAGCTAGCTGTTTTCAAACAATAATGCCTTGATTACAAATGTGCTTCTTTAGAAATTACAGTATTTTTCCCTCCCTAATTTTTTTATTTTTCTTATTTTTGCTGTTGTTTTTTTAATTATTATTTTATTTTCTTTTTCTCTTGGTTGTTTAGCATAGTAATTTTGTTCTGTTTATGCAGGTCTTTTTCTTTATATACATATATATATATATGTATATATATATATATATATATGTATATATATATATATATATATATATATATATATATATATATATATATATATATATAAATATATATATACACACAAATTATAACCCACAGCTGATGTACAGTGTAGTAATTTATGATTGTGTGAATATTTTGTGACTATTTCTACTATTTCTACTCAGTTTTGTGTGTTTATTCCTAATATACGGTTTTATTTTCCTTACCGTGTCTGTCTTATCATACATATAATAAAAAAAATAAGACAATGCTAAGACTTAGACATGATACACAGTCAATTCAACTGTTTGGGGACTTTTGACTCTCAGTAAAGAATCTGTTCTTATTTGGTTGTGTTTTGTCTATTTTTTCCGACGGTACGTGAAGGCAGCACAGCTACCTGTAGGTCAGGTCCAGCTGATCTGAGTGAGAATGATTCAGACAGAGGGCGTCGACGTTAAAGAGTGCTAACATGCTCGGACAGCGCTGAAAAGTGCTGCTTTCCGTTTGTTCTGATGGCAGATTGACCCGCCGTTTCCTGGGAGGAGAGGTTTGGATGGAGGAGACGCTAAACTGGGAGGTAATAAGTTTCATTTCAACACCTGTTCTGTCGAAAACTCGTTCCAGCCAGCGTTCAGATTCAGATTCAGACTTCATCGCAAGCGAAACTACTTTTGTCATTTTTATTGCTGGTTGGCTTATTTGTAACCGTTGTTCTATATATATATATATATATATATATATATATATATATATATATATATATATATAAAGAAAAAACACATTGTTACCTTTTTATGGTAAATGCGGAACAAAATAAGCATGAACTTTGTAACGAGTGGCTGGTTTTAATACACCAATTAATTGCTTTGCTTTATTATCTTTGACTATGTTTTAATAGTTTTGCAGTGCGGCGTCATTCTTAAACATACGGTACTTTAAACTTAAAATAAACAAGCAGAGATTCAACTAGCCTTGAACTGAAAGCTGCCATTCCAAGTCAGGGTCTGCAGTCAACAGCTTTCAAATCAGGCTGCAGTTAAAGGAAACATCCTTTTAAATTAAATCAGTTACTTAGTGTAGGGGATACTTTATTCTGGAAGAAAATCTAATGGTTGAAGACTGAAGCTGATAGGTTTTTTTTTTTTTTTTTACCAGAATCAAAACCGCAGACTAGTGGTTGAACAGAGAGAACTGTCTTTGTTAATCAGAACGACAGGAAACCAACACATTGCATGTGAACGTACAGTAAGGGTACTTACCGTAAATGTGTTATTTTCTGACCTAAAACCACCTATTGCTGAATGCCTGGTAAAGTCTTCATTACAGCTAGAATAATGCTACTGTTATAAAGTGTCTGTTGTTTTCTGTCTTCTCTAGTTATGGCCACTGAAAACATGCAGAATACCTGCTACTACAACCACAATGTCACCTTCTTCTACAACTTGGTGGAGAAGGAAATCAGGGAGAAGTGGACTGGGAGGGACTTTGTGATCATTGGGCTTGGGTTGACAGTGTGTATTATTGTAGTCTTGGCAAACCTGATGGTGATGGGTGCCATCTTCATGAACCGCCGTTTCCACTTCCCCATCTACTACCTCCTGGGGAACATGGCAGCAGCAGACCTGTTTGCAGGCCTTGCCTACGCTAACCTGATGTTGAACACGGGCCCTTGGACTCAAACACTTACTAAGGAGCAGTGGTACATCCGTGGGGCTCTGATTGACATCAGCCTCACTGCCTCTGTAGCCAACCTGCTGGCTGTTGCAGTGGAGCGCCACCAGACCATCATCACCATGCAGCTGCACAGCAACATGACCAAGCGGCGTGTGGTGCTGCTCATCGTCTGCATCTGGGCTGCAGGAATCATCATGGGTCTGGTTCCCTCAACGTTCTGGAACTGTGAATGTGATCTTAAAGACTGCTCTACAGTTGCACCCCTCTACAGCCGCCGCTTCCTCATTTTCTGGGCTGTTCTCAACCTGCTCACTTTCTTCATCATGGTGGCGGTGTACGCCCGCATTTTTTATTATGTGAAACGTCAGAGTCGGCACACGGCCCAGCACACTTCTGAGATCCGACAAAATCAGATGGTTGTCAACCTGATGAAAACCATCTCTATGGTTCTGGGTGAGGAACAGCACTTCTTTTAAAGTGAAATGTAATTACAGGTTGTTGGTGCTTTGACACAGAACAGACATTTCTCCCCAAACCAGTTTATAATTTCTGTTTGTGTGAATACCTTTATGCTTTGACTTGAAGCATAAGAATTTCCTGTGAACTCATCTTTTCATAATCAGGTAACTTATCTTCTGCCAGGTCACTTTGTTCAACATGGTTGACCCAACATACCTGCACTATGACTCTGGTGTCATTTTTACATTTGTTGTTCAGAAAAAAAAAAGCATGTTTCTGTTTTCTTGTCCTCTTTACCGATCCACATCTCTCCAGGGGCGTTTGTAATTTGCTGGACACCTGGACTCGTGACTCTCCTACTGGATGGACTGTTGGGTAAAAACGGCAACGCCAACAAATATGAGAAGTACTGCCTGGTGATAGCAGAGTGCAACTCTCTGGTCAATCCCATCATTTATTCTCTGCGGGACGATGAGATGCGAAGGACGTTCAAGTGGATCCTGTGCTGTTTGTGTCGGAGAGGCGTCGACCGACAGGAGTCCTCACCCATGGAGATCAACTCTCCACTAACGGAGGTAACTAAGTGTAGCCAGAAAACAATCAGTACTTTGAAGCATTTCAGGGTAGAAGTTCCACTTTCTAATCACATTTCCTGATAAACTTAGGTTTCACTTCTCACACACTGATTTCTGATCAAACTCGTTTTGTTTTTTCCTTTGTTTAAACAATTCTCATGGCCATCTTGTGAAAGTGACTAGAGAAGATATTTCATCTAAATGTTCCTAAATTGTTGATGAATTTTGACTGAATATATATTTGCCTACAGCAAACTCTTGAATGTGCCCTAAAGTTAGAAGACCAGGCCTTGTGGAGGCCTCAGGATACAGACTGTAAAGACGACAGATGGACTGTGCCGGTGGTATGATGGAAAAATAAAATGTTATGGTTACCGAAAAGTATAGCTTGTCAAATTTCCTGTCATTTTATTGTTTAAACATCAGAGGCTGAATTTGAGTCGAGCGTTCTCGGGATGTTTCTTCAGTCTGTGGCTAACAAATTCACTTTAATCATCAGATGGTGCAATCTCTCCTTTTATTACATTTGACTATCACAAGAGCATTTGTGACAAATTATAAAATGAAACACTCCTAAATGAAATACTGAAAAATCACACTAAATTATTTTTTATTAATTTTCTAATAAGAACACTACAATTTGTCATATTCTTCCTTTTTGTTTTAACTCTTTCTAGATCAATTCTAAAGTTGAGGTATAAAAGGAGTTTATACAGACTCACAAGTCTGAAAACAGTGGGGTTATATACACGAGAAATGGAAAGACAGAGGTAGAGAGAGGGGTAAATACAAGGGAGAAAGGGAGATACAAATATACTAATAAAAACAAAGAAATCAAAAAAGTTCATAAAGCCATTTGGTGCTGTGGAACTCATGTAATCGCTTGCAGAATAAACATATTTTTAAAATGTTTGACAGTATACAAGAACTTTCAGATTTAGAATCACAGCTCTGCTGTAAACTGGGGCCACGGATATTTACGGATTTAAACATCATGGATGTGTTTTGTTGTACTGCTGAATACAACAGTGGGAAAAGATCACTGCAGCAAACAGCAAAGTCAAACTTCCTACTGGTGTCGCGTCTTCTGAATGAGTGTAAATGAAAGGCTTCAAACATGAAGGGGGGGGGGGTTATAAATCAATACATGTGGAGTCCACAGGAGAGACTTGTATAATAGTTCCACAGCACCATGTCACACATTGTTAACCCTACAACTTGCAACTTGGTTACATAACAAAAGACCTAAATAATATTCAAAGTTGATACAGAGTTATCGTGAATTTTGTGAGATATCTCAACTTTTTATAAAAGGAAAAGAAAATACTGAAACATTACACAAACTGTACAGTGACATCCATTACAACAGGTAGAAAAAGGGGCACGCATGATAATTTGGTGTGACTATAACATTTCTCACAAGATGCAGATGTACAAACTGCTGTGAGGAACAAAACAAGAAATTGAACATGATATCAAATGTGACCAGCTTTCAAGCTCAGGTTTTGTTCTGTAACATGTTTGAACAAAATCTTAATAAGGCTTTACCTTACTATCAAAATGCTTTGTTATTCAGGTAAGTCGATATACAAAAACGGTTCCAAGTAATGAAAATCCCCCAAATGTTGCAGGTTTGTCTGACAGGTTAAAAGTTTTACCACACCCAGTGTTGCCTTTTTGTTGTTGTTTTTGTTTCCTTTTTTTTTTTTTTGGTAACAGAGGAGAGAGAAGCCCTTTCCCAATTGGCCACAGAACAAAATGTTTTTACCAGAGGGTATTAAATTATGACTAAAAGGGGAGAGCACTCCTTTAATGCTCAAATTACAGGTGTGATGACATCACCCAGAACCTTATGAGGCCCCATAACAAAACATCCAAAAAATGAAAACAACTTGAGGCATGACGACACCACAAAGAGAGACACAGTTACAAATATAATTCCCTCTTTTCCTCAAACTTAGAAGATGGCTGTGCATCAACTTTAAAGAGAGACAGAGTAGCATTATTACATTGCTGAACTTGGTATTTTTGGTTTTGGTACAACAACAGGTTGTGATGCGTCACCTTGGGCTCTCAAGCTTCAGGGTTACGAGATGGGGAGGAAATCTCAGCTGAAGCCCACCTCGAGTGTTATTAGCTGGTGGAAGCACCAAGTCTAAATGTTTCCAAAGTTCAAATGGGCAGTCAGTTCGACTAAGACGTCCCAAGAACCCTGTACACATGCCCACAAAGACACACATCATAGCAATACATGATGCACTTATTCATTTTTGGTCTGACTGTAATAGTTTTACCTTTTTGTTAATAAAAATTAAGCTAAAAACTTGGAAGAGTAAATGAAAACAAGTTCACACCTAGAAGTCCTACATGCATGGAAGACAGTCACATTTCTAAATTCATGTCACATTTGTCCCAATAACATCGATGCCCCACAATCTTTCCACCCTCCTTGTCTTGTCATAAAGATGCTTTATTGAGCTAATTTTTGGTGGTGGCTGGTGCATTCTTGGTGAAACAGCATTAGAAAATAGCCTACAATCAAATAAACTAGTGGACAAGAAAGAAAGAAGTCTACAAGCCATCTACCAACACCCTCTATTGGTTAGAAACACAAAGGGCTATTAATTACACCCACTTAACCAAAGATACTCTCCTCTCTCTGCCCTAATCTCCTCCTTTCACCAGCCATTAACACTTGTCCTGCTCTGTTTAGAACAGTGATCCACCTAACTACCTTTCTAAAAAGGTACAGTCCCATAACAAGGATGCTAACATTTGTGCTTGACACACCTGTTATGTCAGCTCAATATGAAAACAGCTGAAAAGTTGTGATATGTATGTTATGGGGGTATTTGCATGCACAGCTGTGCATATCGCAGTTATTCTCTTTGAAAATTTAACAGAATTATACACCAAGTTGTAAGGACAAGAAGACGCAACAGTGTCTTGTGTTGAGCTGGCAGAGGGTAATCTCAGAGGAACACTGGGGCAGCACTTTGGTACAAGCAAGGTGAGCAGAGCTCCCTGGTGGTCCATATCCACAGTTTGGCTGTCAGATGCCAAGGCTTGAGCAGATACGGGCAATTACACACCGTTTCCCAAAGCAAAGAGTTGAGTGTAGATGTCAACAGCACATGAACAAGCTGTGAGAGTACTGTGTAAAGTTAACGTGCATATACACATAATGTACAGACATCATGATCATCTACACGGCTGGATCAGTGGTTTTCAAGAAGTTCTTGACAGGAAGGATATTTTCTTAGCATCCTTGTGCTCCATTCCCCTTCAGTTCTGACTTAGAAGACTGGAGCACTAGAATAGAATTAAATGAAGAAATCCTCATAACTACTGTACGGCTGTCTCGTGTTCCAGCACAGCATGTGTGTATGAAATGCGTTTACAACCTCGTGTGGCTTGTCGACAAGGGAGAAATAAGAAACGGGGGACAAAAGATAGTAATCAGAGCAGACCGCAGCGGGAATGAAGTAAAAGCAGGGAGCCACCAAATCAGTTGGAAGTGTCTGAGTGTACGCTGCCAGGAGGACCGGGAGGGGAGGTAACCGAGGGGGGGTTGGTGGTGTCCTGCCAGCTGTTAGCCTGCAAACAGATAAGATGGAAAATATTCAGCAATAAGAGAGGTTTTTATAGTCGGCCAATTAAATCAGCTTTATTTGTGCTCAGGCGCCAAAAATGATACCGCCTCAAGACACCAGACAGATTACAGACAAATGATTCATTCTAATTGGTTCAAGAAAGCTAGCAGCTTCCTGATTAATTACATCCATATTTAAGTAATTCATTTGCTAAGGAAAATCTAATTATAAAACAATTATTGTGAGCCATTTCTGTCAGAATAAAACAGATCTTTGCCATTTCAAGACAAGATCACCTGCTGATTTCTTGTCTTATTCATGAGAAATTAGGAGACTGCAGGATGGAGTTCAAAGGTCCAAACACAATCTGCATTAGCTCTCACACCCAGTGATGGCTAACAGCAAAAACAAATAACCTGATTATTAGCGCAAAATCTTTTCATGGTATCATCTCCACAAATTTTTGCAAAATACATGTTTTGAGTTCTGGAAACAAGTGGTGAGATTTACACTTATTTTGACATGTGGTTGCAGCAGTGTATGGGTAATGGTTTAGATGTAATATTTCCTGTTGTGGAGACAAGTTTCACTCATAAAAATGGCATATTATGATCTGTCTCACATCACAACTTAGTGCTTACTAGAATTTAAATGACACTGAAATACCAAAGGAACAACCACAGCACAATAAACGATACTAACATCCAGGCGATGAGGGGTGAAGAGGCCACTACTCGACAACTCCTCATAACCGCCCGTCAGGTGTGTAGCACGGTGCAGGGTATCCACCTATCAGAAACAAAACATTTGGACAAAAACATAAGCATCATTTAAAAATGTTTGTGTGACTATTTTAAGGCAAATAAAAAGCTGGCAGCATCCACAAACCTCTACTAGTGTGTATTACTCAGGAGTGCCTTTTGACCACTGTTTTATGTAAGTGAGGTCTAAATGTTGCAGCTGACTCATTATCTTCACACTAACTAAAGGAAGAAAGATCAAAATAAGCTATAAAGCCATTTTTTTAACTTAACTTTCAGGAAAATTCAAGCAGAACTCTGTGGATTCTTCCAGAGCGGGACAAATATACCACTATCGACAAACAACAATCACAAGCTACTTTGGAGAAATGTCTTCACAGCTACACGAATAAGGAGTGGACATGTAAAATACAGGATAGTTGGATATCTTTGGGAAAACAAAGACAGGAACCGTTGATACTGTTGGAGAACAGGAACACCTAGAGTCAAAAAAACTGACCATTACTCAGAAGGAGTACCGATTTGAATTCCAGCTCTAATCCCTGGATTATACTGACATGGTTCTGATGAAGATTCCTAATGCATCAAACAGGTTCTGACACTAAGCCAGAACCTGTTTGAGCTGAAAAAGATACACATGGGTGTGTAACTAACAAAAACTATTTTAAGAAGTTTTAAGGCTTTTTGATCAAAGAATGGTCAGTTTACGCTGTACGAGGCAAGAATTAGTAGTAATAAAAAATATAAACAGGATCTGAGGAAAGCTGAGGAGGAACTAGGCTTTTGGGAAGACATACAGGGATGCTTGGTATCTAGCTTAACACAGCTGAGGTCAACTCTGCAGCTGTCCTCACTGCATACCTGAGGCTGTAGAGAAGGGGTGAAGTTCAGACTTTCACCATTGAGGGAATGCAAGCCAAGGTAAGTGTCACCTGTGTAAGAAAAGTTATATGACCCCTGTGACCCTGCAGTGTGTGACAGTGCATTTGAAGATATAGAAATTGTCAAATCAAACCCCACTACTAAGTCAACAATTACCAGTGTCAATGATGACATAGTCTAGAAGTAAATTCACAATTAATTAAGTGACTCCTATAATAAATTTTACAAGCTAAGAACTGTTTTACCTTATAGTTTTGATAGTCTAAGACATTTTACCAGCTGTAAATTTTTTATTAAACGCATTTCTGGCTTCTATGTGTGGATTACACATTCAGCTCCCCATAACTAGGTTAAGTTGAAAAACAGAGTATTACTTCTCTAAAGCATTTACTATGTCTGGCTGTGGTTAAGAAGCACAGTGATGACAACAGTGTTGAATGTGACCATTTTTACTTTGTGGTTGTTTAAAGGTTACAGGATGTTAAAAGTTACAACTGCTGCTCGAATTCACTGCCTGTTTTACAGTCTGCTTTCACTACATTTGACTCTATTCCAATATCAAGCAATTCTTTGAGAAAACCCTTAAAAAATTTTAGCACACAGGTTTTGATTTAAGCGGAACATATTGACCTGAATAGTGGCCTTTGTGGACACATTTTTCTCATCCTTAATTTACCTAGAACAGATTTTAAGACCGTTTTCTCCCTCCAAGTCAGTATAGGTATTACAAAATGTGTGTAGAATGTATGTAACTGAGAGCAATAGGAAACAGAACAAGGAACTAGATTACAGAAATTGTTATGGGAAGTCAGAATGTTGCACAGGATGTCAGACAAAGGTCTGAAGAGTATACCACGATGCAAATTTAACGTAGCAGGGCTTAGGCTGGCTTAACAAAACCTAAAACTTCCCTAAAAATAATAGTACTATAACACTAATGTGGAAGTTACTGTGTTAATATAGACTTTATGTTCTTATGAAACATGCTTTTCACACATTTTTACACTCAAGATGAAGAAATCAAGCAAAGTAACAAAAAATAATGCTTTCCCTGAGACGTCTTTGCATTTCTAAGATGAGAAACAGCATTACCACATATATATATAATAAAGGAATGCTGCAGAAAACTATTAGTTGTGTCAATCATTGAGTTAATACCTGCTGCTGTTTGGGTCAGGACAGAACAATCTGAGACTTGTAATTCAACACTCAAAGTTTATTTTTCTCCGATTCTGTCCCAAAAATATAAATCACTCCACTGAGCGAATCAAATTAAAATTGCATCTATTACATATCCTCTGATATACAGAGGTTCTAATTAATTTAATCTGATATCAAAAGTTTAATGTACTCTTCAGCAAATCAGGACAAAATAGAAAAAATGTCTATAGTTTAACTGCTCTGGTGGTACTGTAAGGGTCAATCTACAAGTTGTTTTTTTTTCTGGCTGTAGTGTATGCCACTGTTATCATTATCAAGAGGCTAACACTTATTTTAAAAAGCTTCAATAATTTGACTTTATATGTCCCTGAATAGACATTACAGTATATTGTGGTTAAATTTGGTGATTAATTCATTTGATGATGTGGATTGTTTTATGTTGTATTAAACATTTAATTAAAATATTACAGGAGCTGACAAATAAATGTGGTTATAGTCTGATGGCCCTGCTGGAAATTTTAAAGTAAACTACCGGTAACTGTTTTTTTTTTTTTTTTACAGGCATTTGTGTTGAAAAAAATTCACTTTGTAGTAAAGCCCTTTATGTAGCTCACAAACTAATGTAGAAATAACATTTAGAGAACAAATTTAGTTGGAAAACAAAACAACTCAGTGTTAACATTCAAAACAAAACCTTAGACAATAAAGTGTAACTTAATTCAATTTTCTTTTATAGTTTCTTTGTTCAATGTGAAAGTAAAAATAAGCCCTAAATAATCAAACTGCTGCAGCACGACCAAATGAGAAAAGAATGTGTTAAAAGGCACCTGAGTTGGGTGTTGCCGGAGAGTTAGCCTGGCTAGCCTGCGCTGACACATTGGCAGCATCCACCGCTGTTTTGACTGCGTAGAGGTTTGCTTCCTCCTGGAACTTACCAATGTTCTTCTTGTAACGTATTCTCTTGTTGCCAAACCAATTAGAGACCTAACGAAGAGATACATTTAAGATTTTAATATTACATGAAGATAAAAGATCTACATTCAAAATTTAGGAATTTTTTTATTACAGCTTTATAATTAAACTTTACAAGCAAACTAAACACAAAAAAATTAAAGCATGCAATTAAGTATATAACAAATCTGAGGATCAACTCAAATTTATATACAAACAACAACAAAAAACTGCTTTAGAGAAGTGTCCCTGTAGTATTCTAGATAATGGATGAGAAAACAATTCACCTGAGATACAGTGATCCCACACTTTTTGGCCAGTTCCTCCTTTGCTTCCTCACTAGGATAAGGGTTAGACAAATGGGAGTAGAAATACTCATTCAGCACTTCTGTAGCCTGCTTGTTGAAGTTGCGTCTCTTACGCCTGAAACACATAAAATAGACATGTTTCATATGTATATATTTGGCAAAAAAAAAAAATGCAATCTTATTCATGAATACAGTAAAAATAATAGCCATGCAGACCTGGCATCAAGGAAGCGTGAACGCAGAATCATGACAGCCTCACAGGTGCTCTGTTTGAGCTGCATCTGAATGGAGCTGAATTTGCGATGGATTATGGCCACCATGCGCTCAATCTCCTTGGGAGAGATGGGCCGTGTGCGAGACTGCTCCCTCAGCAAGTTCATAACATGGTTGGTGAACTCACTGCAGGCCTGACAAAAAAAAAAGAGTGGGAGAAAGACAGAGAGAAATGTGTTAAATGTGATCGTCAATAAGCAAGACAAAGAGGTTTTATCCAGTGCAGAGTTCTGATGAGGCTTTTGTTGACCAATTCCTTTACTAATAGCTGATTTCATCTTGCTATGAAGGACAGTATATTGGAAATGCTAGTTTGTGAACTACTAATATCACTTGAACCATAAAAGAAACGTAATGTCAAAATTTCAGGCTTTAAACCAACAACCAAATCTTAATATACACCTAATAGGGAAAAAAACTTTCATGCATTATTAAGGGCTTTGTAGTACAATCAACCTGAAATTAACTAGCACTTTACTTCCAGAGTGATCAAAGTGCAGTGCAGGTACATAAAATAAAACATGACAAATAACACTCATACATGTATGGTGCAGACAAAGAAAAATGATCAAAGGTCTATTAGTGCAAGTTTCATAATTTAGCTCTGGTCACAACAAACCTGCTCATATTTCTCCAGCTCAGAATGATAAATCTGACGGATCTGGGCGAGCTTGGCTCTATAGTCAGAGTGTTCAATGCTGCTGTCGGTTGGTGAGCCCCCTGCTGCTGCTGCAGCTGCAGCTGCTGCAGCTGATCCTCCACCTTTCTCTGGTCCTGATACACCTTCCGCTAGTAGCATGTTGTCCAGTCGCATGATCTGGGGATCCGGGGGATCTTCCTCCTGCACACCTCGTATGCTCAGCACTGGACAGAAAAGAAAACATACAAAATTCAGGCAAGAATGACCACATCTGCCTGATTAGAAATGCAAATTAATCTGTCAGCATATGTGTGTCATTAAAAACAGAAAAACTACACATTTATCCATTGAACGGGTAATTTCTGTGTCTTAAATGGGAAGATATGAAGATGTTAAAATTCAAAGAGAAGCAGGTCTATCAAAACCAAGTAAAGGTCTGTTCTGAGTCATGGCGTTTTGAGTGAATTTTAAGTAAGTATGAACTTCCTCTACATCAACAGCAGAGGGCAGCACAATCCCTCTGTGGCAGGCTGCCAGAGATAAGGGCATGAGGCATGAGACCAGTAATGGAAGTGCATGTGCTGTCACTATGAGCCCCAGTGGCCATAAGTATAGTTATCAGTCGCAGCTCTCCACCACTGTATTATACCAGGACCTCTGTCAGCCTGCAGCCTTGCTCTCATCTCTCTCTCTTTCACACACACACACAATCACACATATACACACTCACCCTTACAGACACCACTCGGTTTCTGAAGTTTTGACTTCAGACTGTGATCTTTTTTCAGAGTCTATAGCTTTTAACACTAGACTAAAATTTATTTTGCCCTTTTAGCTTTTCAATCATTCAACTTCAGAAAGTAAAACAAAAACAAAAAATTTACCACAAGTCAATATATTGTACACTTTGTGTTTCGAGTTATTCTATTTTGAAAATTAGAATATGGTTTAAGTACAACTTTTTAAATTCATAAATGTTTAGTAATGACCCAGAATATTTATTTGGTTAGGAAATACTTTCATTGCATTTACAATGAACTGATTTCAGTGTTAATTAGGGAAAAATTCACAAAAACTAAAAATTTCAAACATGTGATTGTAACTTGAGGATCTGAGGAAATTTTTTTTTGGGTAGAATTTAAATGATTGCATGACTTCAAGAAATTAATTGGAAAGTAATAAATATAATTAATTATTGTAATTGTAAACCACAGGCTTGAGTTTCTCTACAATATTAGGATGAATAAATGTGCATTATGAAAAAATGTATTGGTTAAAAATATGTCCACATGTTATTATCCATGAATAAAATTCAAAATCAATTTTAACAGTGGGGGAACCCCCTGAAAGCCAGAGGAAGGCAGATAATATTGATGACAACTGGGTGATTTTAGACACCTCTCCTTTTTAAAGATTTTCTAGTTTGTCATTTTTAAGGAGTGTAAAGTAATGATTTAGTAGTTAGTAATGTTAGAATGATGTCAGTTGAAAAACATGTTTGCAGCACTAAAGCAATCAGAGGCAGCAAACAGGTCGAGTTGTGAGGTGGTGTGACAGACATAAATAAGTTGTTTTACTTTTCCTCTGCATCTAAACTTTTTAATAATTTCCAACATTATGGCAGGTCTTTTGTAACAGTGTCCACCCTTTCTTCTCTCCTATTTAATGTGTTTCTTCTTGCCTTTTTTTCCCCTCTGCTTACGTTTCTCGTCTACCCAAGGCACATTCCTGCTGTGTTGCTCCCCCATCTCAGGACTTAGGAATGCAGCAGACCCAGTCGCCTGAACTAATGACCCTGATTCGCCCATCTCTTTCCCTCCTTTTTCCATCTACTTTTTCAAAAAATTTAAACGATCTCTGCACTTTTCAACTAGATAAAGAAAAGCTTTTGAATGTTCAAAAACTAATATTTGTTTGGAAAAACTCTGCTCATGTTCGTATGATAGGGCTTAAAGTGACTTAGCACAGTAAGGAGGCATCAAGCTGCAGATTTAAATCATACATACACACATTTACACATTTATGTATGTACGTAGATATATATGTGTGTGTGTGTGTGTGTGTGTGTGTATGAGAGAGAAAAAAGTTGTATTTTTGAGGCATATGTCCACTGAGACATTCAAATGACCTACTGAGGAGAGGGCAACTGTGGCTCTTGGAGCTTCTCACCTCAGCCCCCTCTTTTTTGCTGTGACTCATTATGGCCCCCAGCTGTAGCCTAATGCCCCTACATTCCCCTAATTACTTCAATTAAGCTGTGATTACCCAGAATTGCACTCATGCACAGTCTAGTGGCCTGGTGATATTATAGCAGATACTATAACAGCTGTTGCGATGAGTAAAAATATTGCACAACAAAGGGCCATATGACACACTACTAAAAATTAAAAAGTAACATTTGAACTACCAGGTCAAAGAACAAGTTTGCTCCAGAATCAAAGTAAAGTTTTCTTTTAAGCGGCACCATGCATTACCACTAGACTGGGCTTCTACCAATGAGACTATAACTTGAGATAGCTCTAAGTAATGACACTTTAATTTCTTTTTTAAGAAGACAGTTTCAGGCCCACAGCCAACAGCTATGGCTTTTAGAAATCACCATTATGCATACGTTACAAGCCTAGCTGGGCGGCATGGCATTGAGAGACTAAGCGAGGAACACATACTATGAAATATTCAGGGTATCCAGCTGGGCTCTCACTGCATACATAATCATTCTCATTTCTGCACAGCGAATGTGGAAACGTTGTGCTATGCAGACACAACACATATAATAAAAAATGGCACAGGTAAAGGTGAACAACCCAACCAATAGTGTAGTGCTGTACATTAACTGAAATGCTTTCCACACATAGGTATAGATAAGGCTTAAACGCAGTCAGTATATCATTGCTCAGCTCAGAGCACAAGCTTTATCCTTGTCTGTCTTTTCCCTCGCTAGCATCCCCTTTTTCACTCTGTCTCCCCCAACACACATCCCCTCCCCCTTCTCCCTTTCAGCACACCCCCCAACACACACATCTCCCCCAATGCCCCCCCACCCCCTGTTCTCCATTTCAGTCGAGTTCTCCATGTGAGCCGCAATCCCTCATGCTGTCAGCCCCCCCTTTCCCTCTCTCTGTAGACAGACAGGATTAGCATTTTAATTGCATCAGCTCCCTTGGGTATTCTCAGCCTTTCACTGGGAGAGAGCAAGGGATCGGTAGAGAGAGAAGGAAAAAAAGGGAGAAAAAAAGGTAAGGAGAGAGAGGGTAGAAGGAGAACCAAGGAGAATTGAAAAAAAGGAGTCACAGGAGAAGATATGTGAGCGAGAAAGAAAGGGACGGAGAGAGAGGGGCAACAGAAATACACAGAATCTGGAGCACAGACGTTAAGAGAGAGAGAGAGAAAACCAAAAAGAAGAAAAGATGGTGAAAAGATCAGGTTTCCCCTTTCGATACGAGAGAAAAAAAATCAGATAAAAAAGCTTAGTCAGAAATACTGATGCATTTACTTTACAATAAAAAATATGATACGCACATAAGCAAATTTAATTTACATAACAAAGCAAAGAGATCGCAAAATGTGGAAGATAAATGAGAATGTAAGAACTAAAACCAAATGCAAGATGCAAAATAGCATCTACACAAATAGTAATGGAATATACAGTAAAGGCCAATGTTTGATGTATACAATTACCTTCACAGCTCAGTCACGCATTTCTCAGTCTTAAAAACAAAAACGTTTGGTAAGAAAAGTCCTGAACTGTGCTCGGTGACAAGATGGTGAAAATAAGAAAGCTTGACTCTGATTTTCATATTTCATCAAACATTGCGACATACTGACTACTGTAAAAAAATAAAAGTGAAAGAAACTAAAGGAAACTCAAGTTTGACAAAACCAAATCTGAAAAAAGTTTTACACCAAAAAACTGTTCTGAAAGACAAAGAAGGAACGAGAAAGGTAAAAAAAAAATCTTTCTCAAACTAAAATGCAAACTTTGTTTCAATCACATCCAGATGGTACTGTTTGAATGCAAAATTTACTTTCTGTGGTCTTTTGCTGTTTGAGTCAGACAGTATCATTTTGAGAGACTCCTAAAAGATGAATTCATTAATGATGTTTAAGACTTTCTAAAAATCAATGAAGAATTATATAATATAATACAAAACAATTTAATCATTTCCTTTGGGGGGTTTATTAATAGAAAATTTTGAAAAGATGCATTTCTGCCTTAAAAATAAACTGAAAAACATCCTATTTTCCGAAAAGGCCATTTATTGTGAAGTACAGTCAACTTAATGAGCCCAATCCATATGTTCATTCCCACTTTAAGCAGCTCACGCTAATAAGCATCTGTTTGGGTAGTACACAAGAGTCCTGTTGCACACAGCCCCCCACTCTGACACAAACAAACATACTGAGAGGTAAGCATTCAGAGTAAACACAGTGTGGTCTGACTAAAGTGTAAATTGGAGAATTCACACCTTAGGCAAACACAACACTTCAGTCCAACACATCATTAATCAGCCCTTAATTACCTTAAAAGGGGGAGGGGAGCTTGGACACTTAAGTAATGATAACAACACAAACAAATACAAAGGGAGAACATAGCAACTGTGTTAATATGTTATCAACACAAATATCAAAACAGATGTTTTTCCTCTCTCTCTGCAACTTTTATTAGATTACAAGTTCAGTCTTTTTCTACAAATCAAAACTATTTTAATTGCAATCTAAAATTATTAAAACGATACTAAACATTTAAAAGGCAACAAGGTATGCATGTCTTTTTTAATAAAAAATATTAAATTTTTGCTATCCTAAGTATTAAACAAGTATCTTTTAAAGCTTATTAAGGATGTGTGACTAAATTTAATATTCCCAGTATGGTATAGTTCTACACATAAAGAAAGATGCATGAAGAAAGAATCTGAAATGTCACAGGAGGATGAGGATGAGGATGAAGAGCACCTAGGCAGGAGGCTTGTTACAGCACTGCTAGGATCTTCCCCCAGTCAACTCTCATCAGGCCAGCTGCCTCCTGCGCTCATTAGCACAGACTCTTAAGGAGCTCCTAAAGACTTTGTGAAAAATGAACGCTCATTTGAGAGGTCGTTAATTTGCACTGTTATGCAAATTTGGTGGCAATTAAGCCATAGATCAGAAGAACGGTGCCCATTTATAACAAGTGAACAAGCATTATGACACAGTCAGATGGTCGCAGAGAGAACTGAGGCGACATGGCTAGTATGAACAGTTCAAATATGTACCTGCTACGTAAGAAGTAAAATCTATGTGCCAGCAGTATGTATAGCTGGGCAAAAAATATTTCATCATTGTCTTTGTTCTAACATAATTCTGAATCAGTTACCACAAATACATAGTACTCAAACTAGTTCACAGTGTAAACCAATATTGAAACACAAATTTATAGTTCTTTCTAAATTAAAGCATTAATCTGTGTAAAAAAGAAAGAAAGAAAAGAAGCCAAAAACAACATGCTGAATTCATACTGCTACACCGATAAAGCATTCTATATTAAATAAATATAGCTAACCTTTCAGTTGTAGCATAGACCCCTCCCTCCACCAGCCCTGATGTTTCTATTTATCTCTAGTATTTATGACATGACGTGAAATATACAAACATATTGTCTTGGACAGCAATGTGCATTAATGCTAAGGGGTGGAAGACACCCATCAATTGTAATTAATCCTTAATTAGTCAGGATTAGGAGCCAAGCTCTGAGACTCACCCATCCCACTGCTACCAAAGTAGTGCAATACAGCTGTGACCTAATTTACATATCTTTAATTAAGGAGATGCTGACTTCCTTTAACAGCTCCCACAAAAAGCAGTTCAAAAGTAAATACATACTAGAGCTTGTGTATAATAGGTAGGAGTCGTCATAAGTAACTGTTATTACAGACAAGACACTCAAAATTGCATTCTTATACGTTAAATGTAAGCATAAAACTGATGTATTAATTAAGAGATGCTTTTAAAATTAAGCACATTTAAATTAAAATCAAGACTGTCCATTTACTAAAGTAGATTTACACCTAGTCACACAAAGACATTTTTATTCTCTTCAAATACTCTGTTAGCACACGGCAAAACCACCATCCTTGGTGAAGCATCCATTTTTAATACCCAAAAGCCTAGTTCCTTCAGGAATAATACCACATGGGGAAATCAAATAGCCCACACACTATTAGGCCCACGCTAAGGGTTAGGGTGTTTTGGTTCCCCCGTTTGAGGTGGGGTGCGTGTCTGAGTGTATGTGTGTGGGGGTGTCTGTCAGGGCCAGGGGTCTGTGTGATATTAGCCGTCTGCCAATCTGGCTTGGGGAATGGACACCGAGTAATTACTCTTGCTCGTACTGCCTCATCAATCTCTGTATCACTCCTGCACCCCTTTCAACAGCCCATCTTTTTCTCATCCTTATCTGCAAAGGAGTAGGGTAGAGAGAAAAAAATGAATGGCAGGAGACCACAAAACACACAAGAGTTCCAGAAAGCTATTCAAATAATATTGTGCTACTGCAAAGTGTATGTTAATATAAAAGTCACAGTAAAGCACAACAAGTAATCATAAAGAAACAGTGACTGTACACAAGTCAGTACCTCTTTTTGTTATAGAACCCACTGACAACAACACAGAAAATGCTGGTATGACATTTTAATGTAGACAGAGTTTTTTTATTTTTAATCTTACTCTTTTGCTTAAAATAAACTGTATGACTCCCCTCATACAGTATAATAAAATACTTCCCTCAGGTTCTTAACTCATTAACTTTTATGTCACTTTTCCAAATTGAGCTTCTTAAAAACTAATAATAATTAGGTTGCTTTAATGAGGCAAGTGATTCACAAGAGTTAATATACAGTTCTCAGTCAAAGTCTGTAGGATAGAAACATCTAAAATAACTGCCCTACATTATGCAAAGATCAGTTTTCCTGACAAAAAATAGGTGTTTCCCCCACCGGGCAACAGCAGCTGAATTTACAATTTTGTTTTATATTTGTAAGTAAATGCTGTTAATAATAAAATTACGAAAAATTGCAAAAATAAATAAATAAAATGATAGGAAACAAAAACATTTTTGTTTTCCAGAACTATTGAAGAAACAAAATTTAGCAAATTTCATGAGATGACCAACACACAGTAAAGTTTTATGACGGACAACCAACTTGTCATGTATGATTTATAATATCAGGCATCCTGAAATATGGAAAATAAAAATGTATATTAACCTCTTTTAAAAAGATGTATTTCCTATTCATTTAATTATGTTGTGGATTGCCACTGCAGTTGTGTGCCTTCAAGATTTGTTCACAGTTCAGATACTTCTATGCAATTACAGCCACGAGCAGAAGTCTACTGCAACCCTGTGGTGAAATGAAAGAGCCCAGTCTATTTCATAATCTATATCAAGACATTTATTAAAGTAGAAATAAAAGCTTGTTTTGTTAAAAGTAAGCAAATATTGGTATAAAATATATCTATATTATATGCTATAAAATCAGAGGATGTCAAACACATGTTACTCTTATCAAGACCACTAAGAACATGTTCCAATGCTTTTCTGCCATTTTGTCACAAAAATAAAATAAACTGTAATTTAATTTCCCCCTTTGCATTCTTTGATGGTGTAGTTGTCATAGAACTAAAGTTTCAAACTTGATAAGTTGTCTGGACATACATTGCTTGTCATATCCGAAGTGACATCTAGTGTAGTCTGCATCTGATGTGCTTTTTGAAACGGTGTACAGGCTGCTTCTCTGTGCACTGATAAGTGATTCAGCTTGTAAAAATGTGTGTGCTAGAATATGAATCATGTTGTGTCAAAAAAGTTTGAATCACACAAAAATGTATAATAGTTTTAGGTTGATGGCAACTGCAGGTGTTGCCTCAAGTGTTCATTTGTTTCGCTGTTAGTGAAGGGAAGAACAGAGTATAGACAACTGCTGTGAGAAGTAGTAATTCAGCTGAAAGAGATGACATTTTTATTTTTGGTACCAATTTTGTAAAAAAAAAAAAAGTATATCTGATACTAGCTTTTACCATCAATAGTGTTTGACATTGTTTTAGTAACTAAAGTAAATGTTCCACATATGTATAGCCCTAACGGATAGGGCATAGATAAACTTGTTATGCATCATCCTTGGCTAGATCATCAGTCAGATTACCAGGGTGACAGTTGTGAATTTGCTTAAGTGACAGGGAGGAGGGCGAGGTTTGACATTTTTGATACCTCCAATATAAGATGCACACACACACACACACACACACACACACACACACACACACACACAC
>SSNR01000030.1:430820-440884 GCA_006937965.1 Callopanchax toddi | reverse complement strand
CAAAAGCCTAGTTCCTTCAGGAATAATACCACATGGGGAAATCAAATAGCCCACACACTATTAGGCCCACGCTAAGGGTTAGGGTGTTTTGGTTCCCCCGTTTGAGGTGGGGTGCGTGTCTGAGTGTATGTGTGTGGGGGTGTCTGTCAGGGCCAGGGGTCTGTGTGATATTAGCCGTCTGCCAATCTGGCTTGGGGAATGGACACCGAGTAATTACTCTTGCTCGTACTGCCTCATCAATCTCTGTATCACTCCTGCACCCCTTTCAACAGCCCATCTTTTTCTCATCCTTATCTGCAAAGGAGTAGGGTAGAGAGAAAAAAATGAATGGCAGGAGACCACAAAACACACAAGAGTTCCAGAAAGCTATTCAAATAATATTGTGCTACTGCAAAGTGTATGTTAATATAAAAGTCACAGTAAAGCACAACAAGTAATCATAAAGAAACAGTGACTGTACACAAGTCAGTACCTCTTTTTGTTATAGAACCCACTGACAACAACACAGAAAATGCTGGTATGACATTTTAATGTAGACAGAGTTTTTTTATTTTTAATCTTACTCTTTTGCTTAAAATAAACTGTATGACTCCCCTCATACAGTATAATAAAATACTTCCCTCAGGTTCTTAACTCATTAACTTTTATGTCACTTTTCCAAATTGAGCTTCTTAAAAACTAATAATAATTAGGTTGCTTTAATGAGGCAAGTGATTCACAAGAGTTAATATACAGTTCTCAGTCAAAGTCTGTAGGATAGAAACATCTAAAATAACTGCCCTACATTATGCAAAGATCAGTTTTCCTGACAAAAAATAGGTGTTTCCCCCACCGGGCAACAGCAGCTGAATTTACAATTTTGTTTTATATTTGTAAGTAAATGCTGTTAATAATAAAATTACGAAAAATTGCAAAAATAAATAAATAAAATGATAGGAAACAAAAACATTTTTGTTTTCCAGAACTATTGAAGAAACAAAATTTAGCAAATTTCATGAGATGACCAACACACAGTAAAGTTTTATGACGGACAACCAACTTGTCATGTATGATTTATAATATCAGGCATCCTGAAATATGGAAAATAAAAATGTATATTAACCTCTTTTAAAAAGATGTATTTCCTATTCATTTAATTATGTTGTGGATTGCCACTGCAGTTGTGTGCCTTCAAGATTTGTTCACAGTTCAGATACTTCTATGCAATTACAGCCACGAGCAGAAGTCTACTGCAACCCTGTGGTGAAATGAAAGAGCCCAGTCTATTTCATAATCTATATCAAGACATTTATTAAAGTAGAAATAAAAGCTTGTTTTGTTAAAAGTAAGCAAATATTGGTATAAAATATATCTATATTATATGCTATAAAATCAGAGGATGTCAAACACATGTTACTCTTATCAAGACCACTAAGAACATGTTCCAATGCTTTTCTGCCATTTTGTCACAAAAATAAAATAAACTGTAATTTAATTTCCCCCTTTGCATTCTTTGATGGTGTAGTTGTCATAGAACTAAAGTTTCAAACTTGATAAGTTGTCTGGACATACATTGCTTGTCATATCCGAAGTGACATCTAGTGTAGTCTGCATCTGATGTGCTTTTTGAAACGGTGTACAGGCTGCTTCTCTGTGCACTGATAAGTGATTCAGCTTGTAAAAATGTGTGTGCTAGAATATGAATCATGTTGTGTCAAAAAAGTTTGAATCACACAAAAATGTATAATAGTTTTAGGTTGATGGCAACTGCAGGTGTTGCCTCAAGTGTTCATTTGTTTCGCTGTTAGTGAAGGGAAGAACAGAGTATAGACAACTGCTGTGAGAAGTAGTAATTCAGCTGAAAGAGATGACATTTTTATTTTTGGTACCAATTTTGTAAAAAAAAAAAAAGTATATCTGATACTAGCTTTTACCATCAATAGTGTTTGACATTGTTTTAGTAACTAAAGTAAATGTTCCACATATGTATAGCCCTAACGGATAGGGCATAGATAAACTTGTTATGCATCATCCTTGGCTAGATCATCAGTCAGATTACCAGGGTGACAGTTGTGAATTTGCTTAAGTGACAGGGAGGAGGGCGAGGTTTGACATTTTTGATACCTCCAATATAAGATGCACACACACACACACACACACACACACACACACACACACACACACACACACTGGGGGTAAAAAGTTTTGATCATCACTATTTTTCATGTTTGCCCACTTGAAAAGAGTGGAGAGGTTTGTAATTTTCATCATAGTCTCTTACACCTCAACTGTAAGAAACTGAATCTAAAATAATCCATTGTATGATTTTTAAGTAATTAATTTGCATTTATTTGCACAAAATAAGCATTTGATATAGTAGAAATATAGAACTTAGCATTTGGTACAGAAACCTTTGTTTGCAATTCCAGAGGTCAGATGCCTCTTGTAGTTCTTGACCAGGTTTTTTCACACTGCAGCAGGGATTTTGGCCACTCCTTCATACAGATCTCCCTCAGATCTTTCATGTTTCAGTGCTGTCACTGAGAAACATGAAATTTCAGCTACCTCCAATAATTTTCTATTGAGTTCAGTTCTAGGCAGCTTCAAAACCTTGAAATGTTTCTTACAGAGTCCCCTCCTTAATTGCCATGGCTGTGTGTTGGGTCATTGTCATGCTGGATGACCCAGCTGT
The DNA here is from genome assembly GCA_006937965.1 of Callopanchax toddi. Classification (NCBI taxonomy): domain Eukaryota; kingdom Metazoa; phylum Chordata; class Actinopteri; order Cyprinodontiformes; family Nothobranchiidae; genus Callopanchax; species Callopanchax toddi. Next base: position 438,213 of record SSNR01000030.1, on the reverse strand, counting down.
GACCTATCTTCAATGCTCTTACTGAGGAAAGGAGGTTATTGCCCAGAATCTTGTAATACATGGCTCCATTCATTCTCTCTTCTCCTCAATACAGTGCAGTCTTCCTGTCCCCATCACAGAAAAGCAGCCCCAAAGCATGATGTTTCCACCTCTGTGCTTCATTATCAGGATGGTGTTCTTGGGATTTTACACATCCTGCTTCTTCCTCCAAACATGGCGAGTGGACTTTGTAACAAAAAGTTCTATTTTGGTCTCATCTGACCACATGACCTTCTGTCATGCCTCCTCTAAATCATCCAAATGGTCATTGAGAAACTTCAGATGGGCCTGGACATGCACTAGCTTAAGTAAGAGGACCTTGCACACGCTGCAGGATTTTAAGCATGATGGTGTAATAAGTTACTAAGTAACATTAGAGACTGTGATCTCAGTTTTTTTCAGGTCATTGACCAGGTCCTCCTGTGTAGTTCTTAGCTGATCCCTCACCTTTCTCATGATCATTGATATTCCATGAGATCTTGCATGAAGCTCTAGTCTGAGGGAGACTGACAGTCATCTTGAGTTTCTTCAATTTTTAAACAACTGCGTTAACAGCTATTGCCTTTTCACCAAGTTTTTTGCATATTGTCCCGTAGTCCATCCCAGCCTTGTGCAGGTCTACAATTTTGTCTCCGGAGGCCTTAGGCAGCTCATTGGATTTTCCCATGGTGGAGAGGTTGGAGTTTGGTTGATTGAGTGTGTGGACAGATGTCTTTTATACAGAAAACAAGTTCCAACAGGTGCAATTACTACAGGTAATGAATGGAGGATAGGAGGGCTTTTTAAAGACAGCCTGACCCAGGTCTGCAGGAGTCAGATGACGGTAGGGGAATTATTTCAAAGAAAAAAAAAGCTAATTAATTATTTAAAAATCATACAGTCTAATTTTCTGTCAATTTAATCTAATATTCTAAATGTGCTTTAACAAGATATTTTTCTACTAACAGTTTTCACTAACCAATGACCATGAGGAATATGAAAAGCTTCAGGGGTTTGAATCCACGGTAGCAGTGAAGATACAGTATGATTAGTCCAAGTAATATTCAGCAATAGGAAATATCCTATGATAGAACAAACTGGTAGAACAACTGGTAGCGCAACACTTTCTTTGGTTATTAAAATATTGTCAAATTATTGTTCTCGGTAAAATGGCAAAAACTATTATGATATATTTTTATTTCAATACTGAACACCCCTAATAGGAGCAGACAAATATACCTAATTTATGCAAATGTATGTATATCATTATTGAAATAATCTAAAACGACTACAAATACTGACTAGAACTTTATAACCAACTGGACTGGAACCACAGTAACTTGGTTCATATTAATAGTATATATAAATAACTCTGGTATTCTCAAGAGAACCATCTGGTAGCTTAGACACTAAACTTTACGATTAAAGACCCTTTCTCTGTCTATTTCTGTTTAGCATCCAAAACATTACCACTTCCTCTGTGGAGGCGAGTCAAAGGGCATAGGTATGGAGTCCCTACAGGGACACAAGAGACAAAAAGTAGAATGCGCACCAAATAGAATGTCACATGCCTAAATCGTGCGTAAAAAAAAAAAAAGATTAAAGGAACTTGCATTAAAATGTTATCGCTTTAAGGCTGACAGCCCTAGTATGTGTGTGTGTGATTGTGTACATATGCATGACTCCAAATATCAGCTGAAATACTATTTTTATATTCATTTAGGCTGCTTCCAAAAATAAACTGGGAATGTTCAAGCTTGAAAAGATAGACTTGATATGGTGACAAGAGACAAAGTGACAAGAGAAAATGAGTGACATGCTGTTAACATGTGCAAAGTAAAGGAAATATTAAAGAGAGAACACCCCAAGAGTTATTTTAACTCCAAGTACCCATTAGCTCAAGAAAGGAAAAACCTTCAAAAGAAGTTTATTTTTCATCTTCCCTTAAATAATTACATTTTGGGGGGAGTTTATCTTCAATAAAGTATAAGATATAAACAAACATCATGCAAATTGAGGTCATGTCTAAGGTGAAAACTTAGGACAGAACAGGAAGAGTGGTAAAATGGGTGTTTTCTGGGGTGAAAGCAGCAGGGGGGAGGTTGGGTACTGACATTTGCGCAGAACATTTCTTTTACAATGAAAACAATCTAACCAACTGCAGCACTCAAAGGAATTCACCTCCCCTCCCCCACGCTCCACCTCCTCTCCTCCTCCACCACCATTACATTACCATATCAAAGCCCCGAGTTCAGAGCAAGTCTTCTCTTTCAAGAATGGGAGCGAGGTACAGAAAGGGAGGGGGAGAGGACAAGACTGAGGCAGTAGGAGTAGACCCAAGACAGAGTTAGCTTTTATCCCTGTTTGGTGTGTGTGTGTGTGTGTGTGTGTGTGTGTGTGTAAGGAAGACAAACTACATGTGGCGCTAACCCAAGTGCATGTTTGTTGTGGAAAAAAATACTGCATCAAATCTGTGGAGATATTATAGGACTACTGAATGGTTCTCTACAAACTACAAAGAATGTCATTTCACATTGCAGAGATAGACAATGAGGCCTACAGGGGGTCTCATTGGCAGTGAAATACCAAAGCAGGTACACAGTGCAGTAAGGGAACTACATGGCAGATGGCCAGCACAGAACAGGCAAAGCCTAAGGTCTCTGCATTTCAATGGTTGGACTTCTCACTTCAAGCATGAATTCACTATATACCTAACCCTGTTCTTTGTCAGATTTTCTATTGTTCCTACAGTACAAGTATTCACATTTCTACTATCTAGTTTGTTGGAAGAGTAAATGTGAAAATCAAAGTGAATGGCATTAGGGTAAATAAGACCACTGGTTGCCTGGGAAACAGTGTACCCTGCCCCACTCTCTCAAGCCTAGCCTTTACTTTTCTCCAATCACTGGAGAGCAATAATACATTATTGACAGAGGGCCACAACAGGCAGCAGTGCAGCATTTTTAAATTGTATTTGAACAAGAGAGTCTTACTGTTAGAGGATGCACGAATAGTGAGAGAGAAAAAAAGCATAGAGTACAAGAAAGTAAGGAACTGGCATAATCATTACAATGTGCTAAACATGTCTGCCCTTTACAATAATGGGCTAGGACAACAAAATTTGAAAGCTGACTTAAGAACAAATTTAGAATTTGTGTTTATACTGACTATACAAATCTATAGGCAATAATTAACAAGATTGTATATAAAAAAAACTCCAGCATCACCAGTTACAAATTGTAGAGACAAAGGTACTGCATTGATAGAGTCATTTATTCCTATTACACATTCACCCAGTAGTAGGATAATTAAATTGCCCGCTGTCAACCAACTGTATTTTATTTTAATATATTAGTTGTTATAGTTGTAGTAGTAGTGCTGCACTAGGTAATTTCTGTCTCAATAAAGCAAATATTGTTTCTATATATTTGCAAATACCTACTGGTTCATAAATGTTGACAATTTACTGTTAATTTAAAATGAAAAAAGACAAAAATATAGAAGACAATCAGTCAATACTTGCAAATAAAGTGCTTATGCTCAAAATATCAAAGAAAACTACAATAAAATAGCAAGTTAACCTGCAGGTTCTGCTGTCTTGAGTTTGAAAGGAAAGGTACCAGTCGATTAAAATGTATTTATAGTGGTCAATGTGGAGCATGAACAATGGCCAGAAACAGTTTCATGTTCTATAAACATCAGCTGAAACAACAAACTGGTGCATATTTAAATGTATGTCAAACTCAAGCTGAAATATATTAATTAACAATATATAACTCATCTTTAATCAATATAGTTCTATGAAAGAAAGATTTAAAAAAAGAATATGACACAAGAATACCTGGAGCAAAAGACACTTTTTATATCACTGGTTAGTTACAACTTGTGCACACTAGAGTATATATAGACAAAAAAAATCTCACCCGTCTTCTCTTTGATCTCACAGAGAACGCTGAAGAGCGCTGGTTTCATTCTGTGACAGTTCAAGGCATGCTTCCTGTAAGAAAGAAGAGTGAATACGAGAAAAAAAATGAGGATTAGGATAAACAGACCTCCATCTCATTTTAAGTTCTTAACCCATAAAAACAGGTGAGAAAAAAATGCATGCTTTATGCATACATACAGCTTTTCTAAAGTATAGCATCAAAAAAGAAAACAAACAAAAAACAAAGTCATGAAGTTTAAAGGCAGTTTGAATGGGCAGATGCCTTTGTTAGGACAGGAACATCCTTAATGCTATAATCTAAACTACCAAGTGTAATGCTTACATTTGAATGCTTTGCAATGTGGATCAGATGATACCAAACTTCAAGGTCATTATTACTGTGAACCCAATTTCAGAGATAACACACAGTAAACCGATTTCTAATTCTTAATCTGTTTCTCAATCAAAGTAGATGATGACTTGACTGGAACTAACTAAATTGATGTGTAACTTTCATTTAAACAGCACTTATATTTATGGCTAACTAGTGTCATGAAAAAAATAAAGAATCTGCAAAACAAATATGCTTCACCAAAATCAAGCAAAACACCTTAGCAACAAAAAGCACTGCCAAAACATATCTGCGCACCCACCCCATGCAACATTTATAGTTTGCTGTGCCAAAAGGCATACATTTTAAATACGGAGTGTGTAGGCATTTGCAGTTGCTGAGAGGGGGAAATGTTTAGATGTGATTAAAAATTCAAAACGAAACAGAAAAATGAAAATGGGTTTATTTGGAAAATCTGATCAGTTTTAGCTTGATTATGCAAACAAAAGACTAACGTTTCAACAATGGTATCTTCAGAGTCAGAGTCACCGACACTACCTGTTTTTATACCACCTAACTACTATTATCTTCTTTCTATGTTTCTTTTTACTTCACAAACACAGATAAATCGAATGTATGATTTGTTTTTTGTTTAAACTCACAATTTTGCCTTTCTGTATACCATATTTGGTTTTGATTGGTTCTGAATGTGTACAAAAATTCACGATGAGGGGACGGGCATTGGTTGTGGAATAGGACTGAAAATGTGTTTCTTTGTTCTTACCCAAAGATACTGTATGTGAAAAGTCCAAATTACATTAACCAAGAAACATACTGCATTGTAACACATGATGTTTCTGTATATTTCAGTGTGAGTTGTTAACCCAGTTTCCATTGGTTGCCCAAGTGGCTGCTGCAATCTCTTGAATTTACCTGACCAAACATAAGTATTTTTTAAATAAAAAAATTGCATGTATGCATATATATTTTCTGCTAGGTATTGGTGGAGACTCGTCACCTCCGTCCACGCTAAAGGCTGAACACAGGAGATGTCAGCGCTGCGCTGCGGGCGCGTCATGGTTTTGGCCAGTCTAGTACAGGACCCGTTCATGAGCAGCGCGTCATAGAACACTGCTTGCAAAATTGCACCCATGACCTTCATTATTCTCACGTATCTTTATTTACGAGCGAGCGAGCAAGAGATCTGACGAAATTCTTTCCTCTTTAGTCCCAATTGACGGAATTCCGTCCCCATGACGGAGAACTTTAACCCCTGCAATAGTGACATATTCAATAGCATTTGATTGTAGAGATGCACCGAAATGAAAATTCTTGGCTGAAACCGAAAATGAGGAAACCCAGGCCAAAAACCAAAATAAATGATTATGTCAATTATTAAAACCATAGCATTTATGGTATTATGTGTACTAACCTCACTAAAATCAAGGCATTGCAATATATCAATTACAAAACTATGAAAACAATGGTGAAAGGAGAGAAAATACTGTCTGTAACTTGGAGAGGCCCCTGTCTGAAGATGTGACAGCAGCATGTAGCAGCCATATGCAGCAGCAGCAGGCAGCAGCCTACAGGGAGGAGAAAAAAAAACAACCTAGGGATGGGGGACGGGATAGCTGCGCTATTTGCTCGCGACATCACACGTTTTGGCATGTAGTTTCGGTGATTTAGGCGTTTTTTTGGTTGCCAAAATTTCGGTGCATCCCTATTTGATTGTCATTCATTTTTAAAAATTCATGTCCGAAACAAGCTGAACAGAGCATCCATATCATGTTATTAAACATCAAGCAGATGAATGCATCATTTTTCCATGTTGACAAAAACCAGTGACCGTGTGGCCCTGGTAGCTACATAGAAACTATTAAATTAAAGGTCTGCACTTAAAATATGAACAGTCCACCTGCTGTGGTATGAACCACCGCTGGACTGGCCATCAGACATAACAGGAATTTGGTAGCTTTTAGTCATCCGAGGCAGGTACTGAAGCCCATGACGCAAGCGGCTAATTTTAATTTGCACTTTCTATTGCAGGACGCTGCTAAGAAGTGCTTAGAAAACTTGTATACTATATTGACCCAAATACAAGATGAGGTTTTTTCATTGAAAATAATGTGAAAATGTGGGGTTGTCTTATAATTGTGGTCTAGTTTTTGGGGTCATTACACAACCGCAACAGCAGAGGGCGGCAGCATTTTGTAAAAAGCAAAGCTGACATAGACCGGAACAGACTGGATTAAAAGTGGCGAGTTAACAGACAACTGAGGCAGAATGCTATGCAATGCTATAAGATAATGGTGGTCAAAGGCGTCAAACTACTGTCAGGCAGCCAGGAAATATGGGGTTATGGAGTGAAATGTCTGAAAATGGCGCATCATGGTGATGACATTCTGTGGGAGGAGACTGGACAACTGTGTGAGCACAGGTGATCAGAGGACTCTGTGAGTAAAAGCCTCATTCAGACTTTTGATTTGACATGTCATGAGCAAAGTTCTGACAGTTTGCATTACTATGGGGTTTTTTTTTTTGCTCAGGTTTTGTCCAGTATCACTAGTGTCTTTCCTGACAGAACCCCACACATACTAGAATATGCATTACAGATCTTTGTGATTGCATTAATAGGCAAATATTAATGGTCTGTAATTAATAGGGGTGCAACGGATCATCATCGATCCGTGGTTCGTACGGATCACCCTCTACGGTTCGGAACGCACGTGGTTCGCGGTTCATGTAGAGCGCGTGCGTCGCTAAATAATCCCCAACGTTCTGTGCTCACGCACTCTGAATCTGCAGATAATTCCCCTCTGAGAAAGGCGTTCATTTTGCATCACGTATAGAGGTTTACTCTGTTGGCTTCAGCTGTTTTAGTACACCAGAACGAAGGATCGCTGATCAATATCCAGTCTCTGCTGCGCGCGTGCGCGCGCGCGCTGCCTCTGATTCCTCTGTCTCTCTCTCCGTCAGCTGGAATCTTTCTGATAGACAAACTAGATTCACCTATTTGTGTCTAAGATAGTGTTATGTTGGGCTTTTATACGAGCTAATAAACGTTAATATAACCGGAGTTCAGTCAGGAGTCACAAAGCAGCGCCTCGTGCGTCACG
>SSNR01000030.1:326211-430810 GCA_006937965.1 Callopanchax toddi | reverse complement strand
CCCCCGCTGTGACCGCTAGTTTGACAGAAGCAGGTCTGTGACCCCTGAGGTGCGCATATGAGTCCATCTCCCCCATTAATTTGTTTTAATATGATTCAAAACTTTATTGAGGCATCAGATTGACATCTTGAGTTAAATGCGGTTTGTATTTATGAGGATTGAGCATAAAAAAGTTGCTCAGTGTTTTAGTAAATAATGAGAGAGCAAAGTTTTTTGTCTTTTCTTTTTCATTTTGCTGATCCGAAAATTGATCCGAACCGTGACTCAAAACCGTGAACCGATCCGATCCGTGAGCTTTCTGATCCGTTGCACCCCTAGTAATTAAGGTATTATTTAAATTACCTTCTCAAAATTTCAATAAAAATTGTTTTAATACTGCCGTAAGAAGACCTGGCCTGCATGCATACACACAACTGATGGGATTTATGGCTCTTTGAATGGAGCTGTTCATTGTGGAGCCGTTCACCTCAAAAAGCCATTCAAAAAACTGACTCTTTAACATTTTTTTGCAATATTTTGAAAAAGAAATGTCATATGGAACTGTTTGGGGATACTCTTTGTTGCGACACCAATGTGTGCATTGCTAATTCACTTCCCAGATAGAACTGATGGGTTCATGTTGCTATGCTCATGGATGCTGTTTTATAGAGCTGTTCCGTTTCAGCCAGCAACTTGATGTAATTGAATGTTGCCTCCTGGCCTCAAACATCACGGTTATACAAAAAAATGAACTGTTGTTTACAAGGACTCCGTTCTGTTCATTCACAGTGAAGAGCTGTTCAAAAGATTTGACTTGTTCATGAACGTCACATCACTACAAGAGGAAACAGGAGGAAGTGAAGCGATTTTCTGTTTTATTTTGACCAGTTTTGCTTGTTTAGGTCTGACTTTGACCAACAGCGGTCTGTTTAGTAATAAAGCACAGAGAAATACAACACTGGAGTTGTATTTAAGAGAGTAGAACATTATAATAGCATTAAATAAGCTACTTCTGTGTTTATTTACCGGAGTTACTGTACCAAGCGTCCAGTAAAGTGGCAACAGCGTAGAGGGATGCAGAGGGATGCACTTTTGATGCTGCTAAATCGCCTGCTGACTGCTTGGAGGAGCGTGCTTTTCATTGTTTTGATGCAACGGTCAGTACTGTTCTCCTTGGCTAGCAGGAGTTTTAAAACTGTAACAGCTGGGATTATGCCGGAGGTCAGGTCGCTAAACTGTATTTCCTCGTTTCCTCAGAACAGCAGCTTTGCAAACATTACATGTTGCTGTCTTGCTTTGCGGCGTTTCGACTGTAAAATATTTCCACACCGCAGACATGTTGTGTGGAAAAGTTCAGCACTGCTCAGTGCTAACCTGCTAGGCTGCTACCTGCAAACTACAGCGGATGTGAATTGATGACAAAATTTGTTGCCAGCGCTTTTTATCGGCTTTATCGATTCGTTGTTGCAGCCCTAAACGTGAGTTTTCTGAGTTACACTCAAACAGATATGAAATGCCCAGCTGAAAACACATTACAAAGTCATGTTACCTGATTTATATGATGCATGTCGGGCCACAGTGGAGGCCGAGATTCACAAGAGGGTGTTTTGTTTCATATGCTTATCATTATTGGGATGTAACATTTTGGCCATATCACCCAGCCCTAGTTGTTATCATTACTAAAGTTTTTTTGTTATGTACAGATACACATAACAGTGAGAGCACACAAGCAAATTTGTTCAGTTACTTTGAAACAAAATCAGTCAGCTAAAAGACCAGAAAGACAATAGGCCATTCAAAAAGACTTTGATGTATTACATAAAGGCAGAAGACCTAAACAAAAATATACAAACACCATCTTAATGTGGTTATAGTTCTATAGTAAACAAACATCCCATTTACATTAAATATAACTTCTTGTCTGCTATTCTTTTCTTTGTAAAACAACATTGGGAGACTAGCAAGCTGCAGCAAACTGTTATCAGACCAACTGACATGCTAACTCTCAAAGCTTGTAGATAATTGTTTCAAAACAGTATGTTTTCAGACCAAACTTTCAATCTGTGATTCATACATACTCTACACACCTTGGTGATCATTTTAAAGTGTCAAAATGGAACAGCTGGTCAAAGTTGACCCATTTTTTGATCCATCAGGCGAGGTAGTGACAAAGCTGAAATAATCATGATATGAAAGAGTAGGCTGGGATCACGCGACAAGTGTGACACAGTGATTACTTATAGTCTTTAAGGGATGTGAAATTAAAATATATACAACAACCAGCAAGAAATAATATCCTTGAAGAGAGAAGTAAAATCAAATGCAAAAAACACAGGGTGATGTGCAACAAATGTGCTTACATTTAAAGCTTTACATACAAGCAAATTTAGACAGCCAGAGAATTGTGAGAGAGCTCATTCACCATCATTGTTGTTAAAGGAATGAAACAGCCAACACATATTTTATGCATAGTAGGACTCCAAAATATATCATGAAAATATCATCCCAATATTAGTGTGCACAATATCAATATCACAAAGAACTGCTTGGATTGCAATAAGTCAAAATGTTAAATTGAAAGTGACATGCATTAGCTTGTTGATCTGATGGCTTTTCTTTGCCCTCTATGGCCACATCTGGTTTAAATGATAGTGGCCATAATGCTAAAACACACAAAACCTATTACGAGAGATGTGCTGTAATTCTTTGATGATGGAACACAGGAAGAAGTGAGGAAATATAGATTTACTGCAACCAATATTATCATGGCAATGGTCAAGAATAATATTACAAGTTTTTTCTAATAACATGCAGCCCTAATGCATAATACCCACCTCAATGCTGCAGAGTTATACATCACAATCCTTTGCTTCAGCAATACCGGTTGCATGTTTTTAAAGCATATATAATCCTGTAATATTGCTGGACTGACTTGTGTGATATGAATGACAAGTGAGAGGTTTGTATTTGTGTTTATTGTGAAATGATTTTCACAAAATGGGCTAGTGCTACTTTAAAAAAGTTATTCTGATAGACAACCCATGACTTGTAATGTTTTTCTGCTACCAGACAGATTTTCAAACAGAAAAACTTAACTTTTCAAGAAGTGAAAAAGTTTATGGGAATTCCTCTGATTTGGCCATGACACACAGCTGACTGACAGCTTCCAGCAACAGGCGGCATAGCAGAAGCACATTAGTAGAAGCAAAGACAACCAAAGACAACCACAAACCATATTTCAGGGCTGTACAGTGCAACATAAATGTCGCACGTGCGATGGAAAAAACTATCTGTGCGATGAACTATTTTTAGACGTACCACTTGTGCGATCAGGGTTTCCTCTACATGTAATTGATCGTGGCGCACCCCCACACCTTCAGAATTAACTTAAAAATATCTACTTTCAAACAATGTCAGGTGGCCTCAGCGGGTCTCCAACCTAGCGCTAGAACGCACGCGCCAGCCCAGAGCATCTTGCCTGACAGCGCAACGCGCTGAGCTGGCTCGCCCACGTCCTCCGTCTTCATTTTGGTCATCCGACCAGAGCCATTCTGCATTTTGACCCGAGGAGGCGAGGACCGCAGTCTGGAGATGACCACGATGTAAACCCCGCACCTGATGGTTTGATGTTGTTGCGGGCGACCTCCAACAATCCGGAGTTGCCGCGGCGCAGCTGGCACAAGATCGCCAGTACTGGAAGCAACTGGTTCACTTAATAGGCTCAACGCACTGGTGCGGGACGATACCCGACCTACCGCAGCAGCCGTGATGATGATGAAACAATGTAAAGCATATTAAATATATATAGCCTATATTTGCGCACTTGTATGGATGAAAGTTCTGCGTCATGTTGACTGGCAAGTCTAGCGACGGAGTTTCATCAATTCTAGCTGTTTGAAAAAAAACTCTTTGTGACTCTGAAAGTCTCCCTGTGCTTCAGACACACATTAAACAAGAGGAACTAATAAATCTGAATGGGTCACACTGATGTCTGTTAACGAGTCCACGGTTCGAGTCAGGGGGAGACGAGGCTTCACATCGGAGTCTGACCCTGCTAAACGCAGCTCAGCCCCAGGGGCGTATCTAGAAATTTTTCTTGGGGGGTCCAGGCAGGGGCAAAGACTGAAGAAGGGTGGCTCACTAAAAGGTCATTATATTTAAATTATATTTAAATGCTCTGCAGTCTTGGACTGCAATGGACAGCAGATCTAAGTTTTAATAACTTATTTATTTACTGAAGTAAAACACATGGATCAGTTTGGCAAGAACTATGCAGCAGATTCAGAATCAGTAGGAGACAAATTAACATTTTAAACACCACAGTCTCACTGTACACTATCAAAAACTGTCTGCCTGTTTATGTGCAAAATTACAATAAAGTAAAATTATAACAGTTTCTGCATATTAATAAATCAAAGATTATAACAGCTGAAAACATCTGTTTTTGTGGTTTTTAGCAAAATGTTCCACAAAACTATATGAACAAACTGATTGACAGCTCTGGTGGGCGTGGCCAGGCAGGGTGGCCAATCCGATTTCAAGGGTGGCCAGTGACACCCCCCTGTGGCCCCGCCCCTGCCAGAACTGTATTGAAGTACTGAAAAAGATTAAATTAGATAACTCAACAACCACACATCACTATACCGGTATATGCATACAAACTATAATATTGTACATGGCTGTTTCTAAAACTCATACAGTATGCACACTACAGTAAACACTAATTGCACACATTTCTCAGCACACTCACACTTTGAACAAATCTACACTAATTTGAATGAATAAATGTTCTTTTTGAAATTACTCTGACATATAAACATGTTTGAAGATGTGTCTTGTTGTTGTGTTTTCACTATAAGCACTTTGTCAGTGTGTTAAAAATGATAAGTACTAATTTTGGCTATTGGCTGAATTTTTATGCTGGTGCTACAACTTTTTGTTCTGTGCTACAAAATCTGCAACCTTTGTAGCACCAGTGCTATGAACTAAAAAAGTTAACGTACAGCCCTGTATTTGGCATATCATTAAAATAAGATTAAGCTGCAGAGATAGTAAGATGGACATTTTTAGTGATTTTGACACCATGGCTTCTTAACAGCGGTACATCTCTCAATTGAAAACCAACCCATACCTTGTAGGTACAATATGAGCCATAAAGCACTATTATATTAATAACTGTCACTGAAGTTTAATCAGATTGGATCTATGCATGCTCAAGTCTGACAGGCTCAGAGTGTCTTAAAACAGGGTCATGTAAGGGGTCCAAGAAGTGGAAGTGGAAAATTGACTATTAACTTCTAATGTTTTAATGTTGACTAAGATTGCACTCAATTTTGAGATAGACTGATGGTTGTTAAATTAGAAAATCCTTTAGTTTTTTATTTCTGTTCTATGGAGAACAAAAAATACATAAGGTTGCAATGTTCATGCACTTTCTGAAACACAAATTAAGTTTTTAATACCATCTTTGATTTCAAATTTAAATTATACAAAATATTTGAGTTTTGATGAAAAACAAGATTAAAAAAAGATTTTGAAAAAATAAAAAACATTAAAAATAAGCAAATTCCTAAAAATTATCTTGATAAAACATTGTCCTCCTTTTTTAAAAACCTCAACCTGCAAAAACTCATAACCACAAATTAATATAATGTGGTCACACATGACAGCAACACCATTTCCAGTTGTAAATGTCCACTGCAGTACAATAACGAACAAATATTTTGAGATTGACATAAATGGTAATTGGCAAAAAGTTTGCTGGCCCTTTGCATTTAATCCTCCTGAATGTTATGAAGAGTGACTGCTACTTCACACTGGATGCGGTGCGGGTGCGGTGCGGTACCGCACCCGCAAGAAAAGTAGTTCACACTGGCTGCGGTTTTGCTGTAGAATGTCTCCGGCTCTTTGCTTCAGCAGGAGTGCCAAATCTCGGTGGTTCACGCGAAAACAAGTACGTTGTTAGCAGCAGCTGCTAAACAAAAGCTAGAGTCGTCTTCTCGTTCTTTTGTTGAGCATTATGTATTCACTTGGTTTGTTCCACAATGGGTGCTGTGCGATAAGACGAAATATTTCGTCTGGACGATAGAAAATGTCTACCGTCAGATAAAAAGCTCTATGTTTAAGCCACGATAGAAGTTTTACAGCATAATGCACTTTACGGGATGTTCATGAACGCGCCGCAACACATAAACAAACATGAAGGCAGACGGTAGTGGACACGTTTTAAACCAGAGTCAACAGGATAACCAGCTAACTCAAACCGAGGAGCTTATACCTAAAAGAGGGACAACTTATGTGTCATCGATGTGGTTTAAATATAAAAAGACCGATGTGGACCAGACAACAGCTGTTTGTAAAGTTTGCAGCTACCGGTCCAGACAACGGACTCGGACGCCACTAATATATTTTATCACCCGCACAAAAACCACGTCAAAGAATACAGAGACGGTCAAAGAGCAAAAGCTGCAAAAGCAGCATCGAGTGTTGTTGTAGGCACTCATAATAAACTCCAGACACAGACACTGCAACAGGCTTTTACCTGCAGCACGTCATGTAGCTGCCAGCTGAGCAGAATGGAAGATTACTGCTGCTGTTACCACCACGAACGTATACAAAGCTATGGCTCTAATCTACACAGTGGAGAAACGTGAGTTCTGTGAGTTACACTCGAACCCAGATATGAAATACCCAGCTGAAAACACATTACTAAAGTCATGTTACCTGATTTATATGATGCATGTTGGGTCACAGTGGAGGAGGAGATTCACAGGTGTTCTATGTTTCGTCTGTTTATCGTTGTCACGATATAAAATGAGCTCTATCGGGATATGAAATTTTGGCAATATTGCCCAGCCCATGCTTAATTAAGTTTTATGTTGTTTCTTTGTCTTTGAAATATCCAAACCGTGTTAATATTAGCAATGTAGCTCATGGTTTTATTTTGAAAAACCGGATGCACCTCGCCTGCTCGCGTTTCACTTCCTGTTTGGCGCACGTAATGACGTTAACTTGATGACGATTCACTGCGGTGTCCGGCAAAAATAGACTTGTTGCGTTAAGTTAACTTTGCCCCGCAACCGCACCGCACCGGAGTCGGTGTGGAGACTCTGATTGGAATAAATGGTTTTTAATCCTTGCGGAGTCCGCACCGCAACCACATCCAGTGTGAAGTAGCCTTGACTGATCAAATGGGATTACAAGTATTGTAAAGTCCCTCTCTCTCTACTATAAAAATGTATTTAACTAAAACAAAAACATTTACACTGCATATGAGAATAAGGCATCCAAGCAAGTGCAGCAGAACCAGAACTGTCCCCTAAAGTTGATTCAGTTGCAAGATCAGGGTGCCTGCAGAACCTGCTCAGGAATAACAGAAGGCAGGTGTGAGCACATCTGCACACAGCAGAGACTTTTAGAGGGTGGTCTAAGGTAAAGAAGGGCAACAAAGAAGCCACTTCTCTCCCATAAAAACATCAGAGACAGCTTGATTGTCTGCAATGGGTACAGGGATTGGACTGCTGAAGACTGTGGTAAAGTTAATTTATGTGATGAAGCCTTCTTTTTGATCATTTGGGGTATCCAAAAAAGCACTGTCTGGGGCTGAAAAGGTAAGTGCTACCATTCAGTCTTGCCATGCTCACAGTAAAGCATCCTGAGACCGTTCTTATCTCCCAACAATTGTCTCTGCATAAACTTAAGGCTAGTTTATACTTCTCCGTCTGCGTCAGAGAAGTATAAACTAGCCTTTAATGTTATTGTCAAGAAATGCTTTTAAAATGTACGAAATGTTTGCAATTACACTTCAGTATACAACATGTAGCAAAAAGATCTACAATCACTGAAGCAACAAACTTTGTGAAAACAATACTTGTCATCCTCAAAACTGTTAGCCTCATGTATATTACTAGTAAATGCTGTACTGACAGTACATTGTCTAAAGGAATGCCTTTATGTGATAGTACTGAGGAAATTATTATGTGCCTGGCACTAAATGTGAATTTTATCCATAACATCTGTCACAGCTGGACTGGAGTTTTGGTGGGTGGGGGGCGGGGTGTCTGTTGCCTTCAGGGTGTGGGGTATGATTCAGACTGCATAAAAGACAAATAGCTATAATGCGGAAGTTGAAGCAGTGCAAGTCAATGCACCAATCCTTGCTGGTACCAGTATAAGTTTTAAGCTTCGTTCCCTCCATGTAAACGAATAGTAAAAATAAAATTACCCCCGAGAATTTTTTCCCAGGCATCACTGCTACTTTTGTTGATTCATGTAGTTCCAACATTGCTTCTGTCGGCTTCAAAAAATAATGTTTCTTATACATTTAGTTGTAATTAGTTATGTAATGCTTAAAGAAATAAAAACATTGTGTTTAGGAGAGTAGGCTGGACTTTCAGCCTCTTGTCCCTAGTGCACAGACTCTGGCTCCAAAAACATTGAAGCACCTGTAAACAAGAACTCATAGCTTCACTTTTCAAAAGCAGTCTATCTTTTACAGTCTATGGTATGTACAGGAGGGAAAGAAGGAGGAGGTGTGAGTGGGCTCAATAGTGACCTATACATGATACAGGTATGCACAATTAGTTTGAATGTTATAAGGACACACTGGCAATTTAATAAGGTAGTATATGACAATATTAACATTATTTTCTTTGTGTATATAATGTAAACTGCCTGATAATACCACAATATGTACAACTGCATCTCTTGATTAACCCATGTTAATTTCTCACATCTACTCAGTTCATCTGTAAAAATTATGCACACTCTACAAATGTTACTCTTTACGACAAAAATCATCTATTTTGACAATACACTGCATGTCAATAGTCAATTATAACATGCTCTCTGTAATATCTTACTATGGGACCTATACATTTCTACTTCAGTTTCTTGTAAACTTTAAATTATGCAAGTACTGGAGGACCAAAATATTTCCTTGTGTGTGAGATTTACTTGGCAATATAGCTTCCTGATATCGACACACTTCCATGTCTTATAAATTCCACCATTTCTTTAAAATAATTCAATTTTCTTTTGTTTGTTTGCGATGACCATTATTAATATGAGAATAAGCAATAAGAATACAAGAAAGTAGCACTATTACGTATTACTGGTCCATAACTTTCTACAATATGACTGACTCTTTTACAAATAAGCGTGATTTACATTGACCAGTTCAGAAAATGTCAGTCTTTGTTAATTGTCAGCACATATTGCAAGTTATAAATAAAAGATAAAAACTATGAAAGAAGGACGAGCAAGAAAATTTAATTGTTCTATGAAATGAGGCATGTGATTAAGTCTTCAAACTTCTAGTCAAGAAAGGGTAATATCCCCATGTTCATAGGCTGCTGGTATAGCATCATCTCTCCCCCTCACCACCATCTCATTAATAGAAACTCGATTTGCGGACAGCTGCACTCGCGTACACATTATAGGAGAATTGATTGCACCCAGCACACAATGAAAAGGATGAACACCAGGGAGGGAGGGAGTGAAAGGAGTGAATTAATTAAGAGAACCAGGTGGTCAAATGTTGGGTGGAAAATCACTAGCTAATGACACATCACACTGTGGCCACAGTCTTGCAGTGGACGGTTGTCTATTGTTGAAATACTGACGCTTCATTTGAAACTGACCCTATGCTCTTTGAGCCACATGGCAAATGAGTGCGAGTTAGTCCTCCTGCCTAATGCATGCTGCCTATAATAGGTAAAACACTTCTAATGCAAACATTACATAGAAAGAGTCGCAAATGCATAATTGACATGTTACACACTAGACTTGACATTATGGTAATTTCCCATTAATTTGCACGTTGATACCTTAAATACATTTCTTTAACGTGTTGTAAAGATTTTAATAAACATTGTGCATTTTATGTAATTAGATCAGGCATTTTAATAATACAAAATCAGTAAAGAATCATCTTACTGGTACAACTTCAGTATTATGGTGAAGCCTTTTAAAAAAAACTTCCTGATAGCTTAGATAATCACTGTAATATGAGAGTTATGACGACTTAGATTTCCAAAAGTTTAAAAATAATGTATTTTATTGAGTGGCTATTAAACAATACTAAGTAAAAGTTCGTGGAAGTATATTAACGATAGATAAGCTTTGTCGAGGTTTTGTGTAATGCTACTACTGTCAGACCTAAACATGAGCTTGAACTTTTTTTATTACTATTTGGTGCTTCGGTGATAACTCGGTGAATTAGGGCGAAGGCTGAGCTGTAATCAATAGAATATGATTACAAACTATTGTGTGCGCTGTTTGTATCAACAAACGTATTTTTAGCCATTTTACAAATCTAAACGTGGATTCCTTGGCTAATAATCGACATGGATTGTGCACTGACGCTATTAGTTCAACTGCAAATTAAACTGCGTCGTAACGTTATGTTATTGTTGAAACTCTCATTTTTACGCCTCAAAAAAAGTCAAAACCTAAAGACGAGACGCACTTTAGCTTAGCCATCATGTGTGGAAAAAGGCTCTTCAGGTCTTACCTGGCCTGTGCTTCGTCCAAGCTTTCGTCGGTGATGGCCATTATTTGCTGTAGAATATCTCCAATGTCTTGTTGCGGTTGACCGAGAGACTGCTGTTTCCGGACCGAGTCTGGGTCAACGACATCGGGCTGCGATAGTCCAGCGAGTCCGGCAAGACCCGTCAGCATCCTAGTCTGATCATCCATACTTTAAAAAGAAAACTCGCCGTTTTCTTCAGTCGAAGAATACAATCAAATAGCTAGCCTTTCAGCTAGCATGCAAAGTGTTTTCTACGACAAATCATACAACACTTCTTTCCTTACCCAACAGTGACAATAAGCGATTAGGCTGGGTTTGACTGCACAAATCCAATAGTAAAAATAAGCTTTACATTCGCCTATTTCTTCTTTTTACTAGTCGAAAGCCGAGGCAAGGCTAACGCTGGCTAACTACCGTCTGAAAGCAGCTAGGTTAGTAGCAGTAGCCCAGCAGAAAAGCAGCAGGGACACACATGCACAGACTGAGTGAACGCCTCGCACATTGTCAAAAAAAATGTACTGCGAAAAATGTAACTACAAACGAACCGACACGACTTAAAATGTTGCGTGCCAATCCAAGGATCAAATTAGGTGTAACCATGTACAGTTTCGGCTCGTGTAGCTCCTATCAGAAATCTACCAAAACAGAACAAGATTTGCCATTGTTGTTGATGTCGCGCGAGTATGTGAGATGTTCTTCAGCGCGAGCGGTGTGGCTCGCTTTGACCATTAAAACTCATACAAAGCGCGAGCTCGTGGGTGGGTGAATGAACAAAGTGCTGTTATAATGACAGCTACTGAGGCAGGATATTTTTATGTTAATGTTAGCAACAGGATTAGATAAAATTTAACTGAGAATTATATATATTATTGCTACATTTTGTGATCATGTGAGCAAAATACCCTCATGCAAAACTTTGGGGTATGGCCTATCACACAAAAAATCAAGACACAATTTTGCTTGGTTTAATTGTTTTAATAGGTTGTACACACAATAGACATACAATATTGTTAATATGTNAAAGTTACAGCTTCTGTTAATTTACTCAAAAACCTAAATGTTGTATCAAAGAGTTTGTTTATATGTGCAAAGCTGCAACCTAGCTCTGCCCATAAGAAGTTTACAAAATAGTTATAAAAACAGTCAAGTGAATTGAAATATTCATAGATTTATATTTATGTGAAACACTGAAAAAGTTGTGACATACAGGTGTGAGCAAAGTGTGCCAATTTCAAGTGCAATATTCAATCCCAAAACAGTCCAGGTTTAGAACATCATTCTGTCCCAAACCCCTGATGAATGAAACATCCCATCAGTTTTCAGTATGAAAACATTGACAGCAGACTGAAAACAAGTGTCCTTGGTTTTTTGCAAACTAGGCAATTCTGGTATTGTTTATCACTCAGATCACAGAGACAGCTTTCCAAGACGAATGGCTGACTGAATGAATGTGGAGGAGAGCAGCAGCCAGCCTGACTATACTGAGAGGACATGATGAGTGTGCATGAGGGAGTATGACCAAACTGGCAGTGGTTTATGCTGACTCTCCAACGATCCATCTACTACAATCTGTAACTAATCAATCTAAAGTTGGAGACAACAGGAATTGCAACTAAAGTTAAAAGTAATTGTTCTTTGCATGTGCATACAACACAGGTCAGTTCAGGATTCAAATCTATTTTAACCTTTGTCCAAGTTTAGGCAAAAACATGACATTTTGTTATTTGACAGATTGACATACATACATACATACATACATACATATATATATATATATACTGTACTATACTTTACATTTCACGTAAAAATAAGTTATTTCTTAAATTCCATATGAAAAAACTTTACCATGCAATTTACACTAGATCCTAAAATAATTGTCAAGAGCAATCTTTCCTTAAAGTAAAAGTATTTCAGTGGCTTTGTCAACTTTTTGTGTTTTATTGTTGGTGATTCATTTAAGAACAATTTCTGTGAAACCTCTTCTCATTTGGATGCTAAAGTTGCCCTCCTCTCACCCCACAAGCATCAAGCCTCATTTTCATCTAAATAAGAATCGATCTCTCCTGCTGTGCACCATCTTCCCTTACGTGCAACTCTCATGGTCACAACCCTGCACGTCTCCCTTCACTTGTCCTATTGCTTTACTCACTCCCCTGAATACAGTCACAAATAAAATCCACCATGCACCTCATTAGTCATAACAGGATAACAGAGAAAGTTACAAATTCATAGACTGCCTGAGAAAAAAAGAACATTTTCTATTGCTGTAATTATGTGAGGCAGAAATAATATCTAAACATAATTGAGCAAATAGATTTAGGCAATAGCAAATAAAGCTTTGACTGACTGGTACAATGTCAAAGCTTCGTTCTGCATCAATGACCAAGCCAAGCAAGAGATGGGGGTGAGTCACTGTGGGGGAGGGGCCTTCTCTTGTATGGTCAAGGGACACTGATGAAGTGAAATAGATGAAGCACCAAAAGGGAGTAATGTGTCTGAGGATGAGTCTCTAATATCTCTATCCAAACTAAACCAGATGTAAAATAGTCAGTTCTACACCCCACCACCACAAAATGTCTTTAGTAGATGTGGGACTCTTATTGTTCTAAATGACCCAACATATACTTTGAGTTCTTTAATTCAATTTATTATTGTTGAGTAAATGTATAACAACACAACTGCTTGCAATGTAATATCAGATACATTCACTGAAATATTTAAATTAATTTCAATGTAGCCCAAACCAGTTTTGATTTTTGTCATCAGCCACCATATCAGTTTAATTAGATGGATAAATACATTTTCTGTTATGAAAAACAGTGAGATAACTTTAAATAAACGAAACTGGACCAACTTTGCTGGATGCTGGCAAAGTTTCAGAAATATCCAACTGTTTTTAATTGCATGTAGTCTAAAAAGTTTCAAAATGTACAAGTAAGAATCTAATTATGGCTTAATAAACAATCTACTCATGTCCTACCCTAAGCTTGCCACTATTCTGTGTTTAGCTAGCCACTGCCCCCTGCTGATCTAATGCATGCATTACCTGACACTTGACAAATAATTTTACTAAAGCGTAAAATTATTTTGAACAAAACAAGACAACAGCAACAAAACTCTGGATACAGAAGTTTAAAATTGTTTTTAAAAAGTCTACAAGCTTTAGACCCAAATCTTACTGTGGCCCATTACAGGACAAGCTGCTTTGTAGTTGGCAAAGGTGCCGATATGAGATTCTTAAGGAGGTCTGATGAAACATCCTGGAATCCTGCCTCTTCAGCTGGGA
Organism: Callopanchax toddi; assembly: GCA_006937965.1. NCBI lineage: Eukaryota > Metazoa > Chordata > Actinopteri > Cyprinodontiformes > Nothobranchiidae > Callopanchax > Callopanchax toddi. The sequence goes on along the minus strand of SSNR01000030.1, from coordinate 417,014 downwards.
GAAAACAGTAATTGGTGTTAAAAAAAAAAAAAAAAGTTTTGTTAGCCCATCACTGAAAATGCCATAGTATTTGCAAAAAAAGATAGAAGAAAAATGGTTACCCAATCGGCCACTTGTCTCTTTTATGAACAATTGCGATTGTTCCTTAATGGACAGCAGCTGTCTTATCATCTTGCACTGGGTGTCCATCTACAAAAAACAAACCCATCAAAAGATGCTAATTTAGTAAAGATAATATTAAACAGACAGGGTGTTTTTCATTGTTGAAGAATGGTCATCTAGCCTGGCAAGCCAGACTATATATGTGGATGTGTATAAATATATATACGGTATCTGCAGAGCAGAACTGACGGTCTAGTTCACTAGGCTAGTGGTCATCAGCATTATTACAAAATATTTGTTGTCTGAGAATAAACCAACAAATATTGCACAAATGCTAAACAACTTTATGAGATTATTTTTGGAGAGAAAACAAGAACCAAACACCCAACAACTAGAAAAATTACACTGTTAAAATCTAAATTTGAGTGGTGGAAACCACTCAGTTACTCTCATCAAATATATTTGGAGCTTTATATCACTTAGTTAAATTGTGTTCCCTTCATTTAAGAATGTAAACAAACTTACACCAGACAAAACTCTTGATTGTTGCTTTTGTGCAAACCATTATGTCTAAAAATTCTAAAAGTCCAGTTAGATATCTACATTCACTGATAAATCTGGTCATGGCAATATTGAATTCTGAGTGTGGGGTGGGGTGGGGGTTCCCCATTCTCTCACCTCCATTCAGTCAACTCAAAACTTAAGACAAGCTAGAAGGTGTCCAATTTGGAAGTGGGCTTCTTTCTCAAAAAGCAGCCTGCTTTAGTGAATACTCATTTCAAAATTGACTATAAACGATAAACTGGTTTTCCAACAACTGCAGTTCAATGTGGCTCCTGAACATCCATGTTTAATTTGTCAGCTGAATGTGACAGTTTTTTTACAGATCTAGGTAAAGTGTGTACAGCTTAGACTGAATTGTACTAATGTGCAATTATTCAAACATATAATTTTTAAAACAATATAATTTGTTGTTATATAAAAGCAACAAGATACAGTCAATCATCAACAAGTGGGGGGAAAAAAAAGGTCTTGGAAGTTTACACATTTTGAAACTTTCAACACTGTTGAATAAACTGTCTATATAAATCTAAATTTGTGCAAAAACATCCATTTTAAACCTTGTTTTAATAGCTATTCTATCTATTTAGTGTTAGACAATACTGTGATTTGACAAATTTTAATAATGATATGAAGATCTACTTTCCAACATACAATCATTTCCATAGTGTGCATCACTGGTCGTTGCCTACAGAGGATACCATGATAGTCAGGTTTACTCTGTATGAGAGAGTACTGTGAAGACTGGGTCATGGATGAAGAGGTTAGTGGTATGCCTCTCTCCTGCCCCTTTTCCACCTCCCTATAATGAATAATGAACACATTGACACAAATTCATGAAGATAATATTGACAAACAAGATACAATATAAGCAATGTCTTCCTTGATGGCAGTAAACATGTTTACCTTTCTAATTTCTCTGCTTTACTTTGGTGTTTGACCAACAGCGCATCCCAGGACTCACTTTCGGTCTTGAGCCTAAAAAGCAACACAAGGTGGTTAATAAAAAACAACAACAACAACAAAAAACAATAATATGTCATTAAAAAACACATGCCTGTCAATTGCTCCCTGTATATTTTTCATGGCTTTTTGCACTGCAGATTCACTGGAACTTGAAGCAAAAAATATTGACATAAGACAGTGTTAAATATTTTAAATATGATGTAGCCTGCATTTGTATAGTGCTTTATCAAGCCCAAATACTCCAAAGCGCTACAGTCATTCACCCACTCAGACACACATTCACACGCTGATGGCAGAAAGCTGTTGCCCCGACTCAAGACTGAAAGGAGCAGCACTGCCATACAATCGGCGCCACCAGGCTCTATGACCACCACCAGCAGGCAAAGTGGGTGAAGTACATAATGACAAAGTGACACACAACAGGAGCTGGGATCGAACCAACAACCCTCCTGTTACCAGACGACTGCTCTACCTACAGAGCTACTGCCTCTGTTTAAAAATATACACCAATATAATTCCCAATAAGAACAGAATACACAAAGCAAAAAGCCAAACTACCTGGCTAAATTTGATTGGAGTTTATGTGACTCATTGTGTGCGTTTTTGACCAGGCAACTCCCCTCCATCTGGATGTGCTCAACTACACAGAGAAGAAGAAAAAAACCACAAGATAACATGAAACAAACACGGTATATGAATTAGTCAGTTAAATACTGAATGATACTTTAATAACTGAAAAACTAACCTTGTTTTTTAAAAGTCTCCATGGATGTTTCTGGAGCTGACTGAAGCACATTTTGAGTTCTTTCTAGTGCCAGCTAGAGATAAAACAGAAAAAATAAAAACAAAAACATTATTGCTGCTGCATAGTTGGTACTTTTTTAAATACCTTTTGCAGATTAAAGAAGTACTGCTGATAGAAATTTTAGCATTTGATGTTTACTTTTTCTTATAGAATTTGTTTAAACAAAAAACCAGTGGCTTGGATGTATGGTTACACATTTATAAGTCTATATTCATTATTTTTTTCTATATGTTGTCAATTAAACTTTCTGGTAACTCAATAAAACAAAATGTTTATTATTTTTATTTAATCATTTTACAAATGTTTAGCTAAGCCATTAGAAGTCTAGACATGTACACAAATATACTTTTATTTCATTAATTCCAATAAGTTTAGTCAGTATCAGACAATACCTCTGAGGTAAAGCAAAACACACATTTTTCTATTTGGTCTATTAAAATTAGCTAATGGGTATCCTACTACATGGCTATTAGACCAGTACCTTCATTGAAGCCTCCAATAGTTTCTCAAGCCTCTCTTGATGTGACAATGATGTATCTATGCTCCTGCACAAATCTGGAATAGAGTCAATAATATGCATTTATACAGACAAACATAAACACTTATAGCATTATTTAAGAACCACATTAAAGATCAAAAACGATGACCAAAAAGCAATCAAAAAAGGCAAAAATTCCCTCACCCTGATAAAGGTTGGGAAGAGCAGGGAGGGAGCGTCGAGTTATGGTGGCTCTTCTCCAGGATTTCTTCTGTGTAGTAGGGCTGATCATTTTTTCTCTGTCTTCTTTCTGCATTTCTTGCTTGTCCAACTCTGACTGTTCTGCATTTGGACTCTGTGTTGTAGACGATAAGGAATCGGTACGTGGAGACTTGTGTGGAGGAGCTGAATTAGGGCTTGTGGAGGATAACCTCTTTGTCTGACCCACTGAGTTTACCTTGCAAAGAGAGAAAAAAGCCAATGATTCTAGGTTGAAGAAATCAAAGTTAAAGCTTCAAACCTAATTAAATGTTTTCTCACCTTATTTGGAGTATCATTTGCAGAGACACCTTTACAGCTGTGAAAAATGACTGTAAATAATTAGGCAAACACCACAGATGCAAAATAATAAGTAAACATTTGAGAAGAATAAGTTGGTTTGCCAAGTTTAGAAAAACAGAATAACCAAAACAGGGTTTCTGCTAATTGAACATATGCTTTTGTGGTCATTATGATTCAGATTAAGACCTACACAAATTATTTAAAAATAAGTCAATCCAGCATTTCTTTTAAAAAAATATCAACCTTTATTTAGTTGGTTTTTGTGATAAATCAGCATCCATGAATGGTGCAGTTTGTGGATATTGTAGCTCTTTATCCTCAATTACAAAATACGCCTTTATGTAAACATGTAACTAAATGTGATTTAAATCTTAGTGTGGACAATTGGTTCGCATTTAAGGACTGAAATTGAGAATTTTCATTGTAAGATTGTTCGACTGCACGGAAACCAAACATTCGGGCAAACACTACAAACACATTAATATAGCTAAATGTTCTAAAGCATTTCGTAAGAATATCGCAGTTAGTTAAGATAACATACATGTTTTAAAAACTAAATCGTAATACAGACCCTTCTTGCAATTCCTCCTCCTGTTGCTTTTCCGCCATTTTAATTTTAAACTGTTTTCCTCGTAGCGCGCTCAGCAAGACGAACTCCTTTGCAAATTTAGGCATTATGGGAAATGTAGTGCAGCTGGCGTTACTGAGATCTGTCTGCAGCTGGTCACCACGTCATTCTGCAGCGTGTGTGGAAATCAGTTTAATAACTACCATACATTAAAAGCTGATGTTATCTAGGAAAAAAGAGCAGAACAACTCACATTACACTTTTTGACAGTCCTACAGCCATGAAATAAAAATACCAGGCCTATTTATAATCAGGGTCATAAGAGGATTATTACTTCTGAAATTCAATTTATTGACTAAAATGCAACTGATTATATAACCCAAAACAATTAGAAAACCCATTTATATGTCACATGAATGGTAACCCAAATTAGAAGATTAATTTCTCAGAAATTGATTGACAGCTATCCACCTGTACATTTTTTTGACTGAATGTGCCTAGATTAACTGGGACAATTTTTAACTTAATGACCCATTAGAAGCTCTCATTCCAAATCTTTATTTACAGAGCAATGTCATTTTATCAAAATTATTTGAATTTAGATAATCTGCTCTTTATTCATCAAAGGTTTCTAAAAAAAACAATATAAATTTAAAGCTAAAATAAATTAGGTAGATATATGAAACTGATCTTTTTGAATCTACATTGGTAATATAATTTAGTTAAAACATTTACAAGCATATTGTCATTTTTGATCAAGTGATGTAACAAAGTGACACTTTGTTTTTGCCAGTGCCATGTGTCCAGTGATATAAAAACTTTTAGAGCTTACTATGAACTGTTAATACTGTATTGTCACATTTTGATCAACATTTACTTACCTGTTTCTGGAAACAAGGTATGACCAGCCAGACAATTTCCATCAATATTTTTACTTATAAAAACACTTAACAGACCTCATAATTTGTAAATTAAGTTTTATAAGTCTGTTAAAGATCTTTTCCACTTTTTACAAAATCAAGAGAGGGAAACAAAATCCGATACACAATTGCAATTCTCTTGGAGAATGCCCCTTTTTGTGCCTGTAGGTTCACTCTGGCTGGCACAAACTCAAACTCCATTCAATACTGCTGTCTTCATGGCCTTTTGTAAGAGTGGGGAGGAACACAACGAAGAGGGAGAAATATAGTAGGGTCAAGAGTCATGAAAAATGATGAGAATCAAAATAAAAAGTCAATAAAAAACAGACAAAGTTCAGAAGAGGATGAGCCTCTAGGCAGAGTCATAGGAAGGAATACACAAATTGAACAGTACGCATGCCATGACCATCTCAGCTTTTTTTGTGTATGTCACAAAAGCTGTAATCCCCCCCTTCAAAGTCTCTCCCTTTACAGTTTGGTTTATAAGGGCAGCATTTGCTGTTGGCACTAAGTTCAAGAAGGCAGCCTGAGAGTTCCTTTGCCCAGCAGAAACTGCAGGACACGATCCACCAGCAGAGCAGCGACAAAATCCACCACCAGAACCTGGGCAATGATGAATTTGAACTGCAAAGAAGTACACAAAAAGGGTGTTACAATATCTCAGAAGAGTTGTCATCAATACAAGGCTATCAAAATCAAACATATTACAATAAATCTAGCTCACCTCAGTTGGAATTTCTACAAGAGCAAACTGTTCATTGAATTCTGGTGAGGAACCTGTAAGAAGTCCCACAATCGCTAAACCTGAAAGGGCGATGCTCCACAGTAGTGGTCGATTTTCACTAAGAGATTCCATGAATGGGTGACCCTTTATACACAAACAAAATACTTTTAGTTTAATAAACCTATATACTTTAACAGAGATAAAGATACATTTATAGTATTTAGAATAAAGTACCTTATAGTTAATGGCAAAGGTGGCCATCTGCATGGCCATCGACATTATGTACACCGTACTGTTAATTAAACTGGGTTCAAACTCTTTATACAGATCAACAAACTGCTGCTCTCTGCAAGAAAGAAAAATACACAAAACAAAATTAATAACAAAATCTGCTTTTAGTACACTTTAAAAAGTTCTACAATAAAAATATTTATAGAATCCTAAGGGACTATAAAACTAATCTGATGTGTAAATCAGCAGAAATGATTAAATCAGAGGTAATTAAGCACTGAAATGAGATTTGATCAACAGTGCAGTTCAGTGCAGTTTTGAAAGTTACCTGCAACATCTCATTCTTACCTGGGTGGACTTCTGCTTTGTGCCTCTTTGTAAAGGTACACAAGACTACAGAAATGAACAGCAAACTGTAACAGCACAGTCAACACCGTATACAGATTGAAGATGTTTGGCAAGGGACGTTCTCGAGACAATGTTTTCAGTGGCTGCAGAAATAAAAGGAAAAAAGTTTCATTTAGTTTGTTTTGGAAAAACCACTAACCTGTGTTAAAACGGGAGAAAAACTGAATAAATGTTATCTTCTGATGTTTATGAGAATTGGAGAATGCTGAGTTTGCACTTTTAAATTCTCACCTTTGATCTAGAAATAAAGAGGAAGCATCCAGCCAAAAGCAAGCCTTGCAGAGTCGCCTGGAAATCACTGAACTTGACTCCCTCGAGGTAGAGAACTGACTGACTGTAGGCCAGCACTAGTGCATTGAGAGCCAGTATCTTAAACATCTGGAGTGTTGTCACTAGAGTGCAACGGCCTTGCTTTATTACATGACAAACTGGAGAAGAAAAAAAATGTTTTAGAGATGGAAGGATGTTTCATGTCTGGATCTTACTGGATCAAACTACCACAAGAGCTGAAATGTCAAACATGTTACTCACTGCACTGTATGGAAGAAAGTTTCGACGTGAAGGGGGCAGCAATGGAAGCATCACCCAGTTTAACTACTTGTACCTGATCCTCTTCAAGTTCCCGTAGGACCTGACTGATCCTTTCCTGTAACAGAAAAATCCTAAGGTTAAGAGCAAAGTATCACATTACTTCTCTAAAGAAGAGCAACTTGCAGCCTGTTACACAAAGCATAAACAATATTTTTATGGACGTGCTTCTTTAAGTTGTTCGCCATTCTAATGTATATTATGATACACAATGTGAATGTAGAAATTCAGAAAGAAAGGTAGCCATTCTGGGTAGTGTGCTATACATGCCTATCCCCCACCAATGTGCCAAATTTACATAAAATAGGAAATACAGGTGATGGTGAGGATTTTGTAGTCTTGTTTGCTTGTCTTGCTAATTTTATGACTGTGAGCACTGTGTTAAGGCGGGAAGCACACATTTCTGTTTCGTTCCACATAGTGAAAACAGGAAAAGGGCAGAAAGAGGGAACATGCAGCAAAGAGCCACAGGCCGGGAATCAAACCTGGGCCAGCTGTGACGAGGGCTCATAGCCTCCATACACAGGGCGCCTGCTCAGCCAGTTCAGCTACCTGGCACCCTCAGTGGAAACAGTTTTCCTGAACTTTCGGAGCTAGCTTTCCTGCCTGGGTGTACTTTGTGTTGGTGAAGAGGCAGGATTTCACAGAGGTTTCTGTAATAACAAAAGTGACAGCATGTGGTGCTCATTTTCTACAAGAGCATTATGTGGCTTGAAACTTGATGGAGCTCCAAATGGGATGTTTGGAATAAGAATATCTTTAGATAAATTGCCAATATTTGTATATTCTGTGAATTTGCCAGGACACAAGTATATGAGCCCAGGGACTGAAAGTAACAGAGGCATAAGTTTGACAAATGGGACCTGTATGCTGAAAGTTTTTTTACCTTTCCTATCTGACTCTGATTTCTAGTTTCTCTCTCCTCTGAAGGAAAGCGCTGATACTAAAATTGATCTAAATGTAATTCTAGAAGCTATATAGTTATTAAAATAGATTTTGCCATTTATTACTTCACTTTAGGTCATTTAGATTGGCAACTTGCAAGTTGCGCTTTCAGTATATTTGTAATTTTTTGATTGTTTGTAGCTGTAACTAGAAGTAAGTAAAATTTGAAGCGACAGCCAGCATGTTGCATTAATTGACATCACAAAACTTATAAGTTTCAAGAAGGATGTGTGTATAGTTTCCAGCAATTCACAAAGTAGTGCACCTTTTGTGCTGCAAGCTGCTCTTCTCTCTGGGCCATCACCCGCTGTCTGGCTGCCCTGGAACCCAGTTTGGGACCTGAACTAACAGGAGGTAAAGGCCTTGGGTCTGATGTGGATGCTTCTTTTTCTCTACTCCGCTTCTTCTTTTCAGGCAGGCGCTCAGGGGCATTGGCTAGGAGAGCTACACCTGTGGAAAAACAAAATTATCATTGCTTACTACTGAAGTCATTGATAGCTTCATTTATTTTAATGCTGTTACTCATTGAAGTTGACATTACCTATGTGAGCATGTTTAAGAGCACCCACGTCATTTGTGCCATCACCACACATAAGCGTGACATAGCCCAGCCCCTTTAGACTGGTGATCACAAACTCCTAAAACACAGTAGATGAATAAAATTTTTGTTTTATACAGTAATAACCAACTATCATATTCATTCTGTTTGAATTGTTTAAATGCCTCAAAGAACCAAAAAGAAACAAAAAAAATAGAAAAGTCTATGTGTTAGGATTAAAAATATATATTTGGCATTTAAAAGTATCTTTAAGTTACAATAAGGTAAACAAAAATCACAACCTAAGTTCTGCTGCTGCTTTAGGACATACCTTCTGTTTAGGACTGACTCGAGCAAACACTTGTATATGTGGCAACAATGTGTGGAGTAGCTTGGGATCGGAGCTCAATCTGGCTAGCCCTTCTCCGGTCACACATAAGTCAAACTGACGGACAAATGAAGAAACAGAAGGAGGAGGCAGTGCTACAGACACACTGCCATTGATTGATTCCCAGTGCCATTCACCTGCAGGGCAGAAAAACAGTAATGCATAATTCTGCTTTTTTCTATATTCTCTGTCAAAATGTCTACAGAATGAAAATAACACAAGTAAATTTGCAATAAGGTCTTACTCTGATTGGGGCTTGACTGTAATATAAGTGTATGCTCTTTCTGGATAAAGTGAAGCTCTCTTGCAACATGGCATGCAGTCAGAGGGTTGTCTCCTGTAATCATAACCACCTGAAAGAACAGATAGCAACATTAGCAACAATATAGTCTGGCAATTTTTAGTTTATATACAAAATTCTGCATCAGCTTTTTACATGATGAGATGCTTCTTGGATCTCCCTGATGACTGCTTTGCTGTCATTCTTGAGTGGACAAGATACAACCATGAACCCAGCAAACTGAAGATCACACTCCAGAGCATCACGACTCATCTCTCGGACCTACACGCGCCAAAAGTGGCATTTAGTTTTAGCAGAGCTGTTCACAAACATGGCAAATCTGAAACTGTTTTGAGAAATGTTAAATGCAAACCTGTTGATGAGTTAGATGTCCGATTTCTTTGTATCCCAAGGCCAGCACTCTAGCTCCTTCCCGAGACATTTCTTTGTGGACTCTGTCATAGTGTACTGGACATTCTGTAAACTACAGTCAGCAATATTAGGACACATGTACAAAAGCCAGAGGATGTATAATACAAGATGTAGGCAGAGCGTACCATTCCTCTGAGTGTCTCTGGAGCACCCTTGATAGTTGAGATGTAGCAGAGTTCAGTGGATCCAAGCTTCTCATAGGAGGCCAAGACTGACATCCTCTTCAGAGCACTGGCGAAATGGAAACGCTGGTGGATTTTAAGTCCCTGGGTTTTGATGCCTCGTGGGAACACCTTTTCATCTGGTTTGAGAGACAGTATTCACATTTAAGCTTTTTGCCTTAAATATTATTTTACATATTACGTTACATAACCCACATGCAATTATGAGAGGGAAATATCAGATGCAGACCAACAATCGCATGAAAAAACATATTCTCTATGCAGAATATCAGGAGGTACCTTTAGTAAGGGTCCAGTCAGCAGCAGTCAGCATGGCCTTCTCTAGAGGATCTCCCACTAGCTGTCCATCATCCAGTGTAACCAGTGAATGACAGGTGGCCACTACTCGATGTGTCTCAACTGGGATCTCAGAAACAGGCATCACCTCCTTTCCCTCTCTGTCATCAACATAAATATATTTTAATATACACCTCACATAATTTAAACACATTTAAATGTTTACCAACCTAAAACTTGCACTGTAGGTTTTGAGTTTGCTTCTCAATTTAGCATATTGAGAGCAAAACTGGGTATGAGTGAGCAGTTTACCTGAGGCCCGCTACACCTCGAACTACCAGACTGTCACTGGTTAGTGTTCCTGTTTTGTCAAAACAGCAAACTTCTACTTTTCCCGCAAATGGTATTCTGAAGGGCTCTGTGCAGAAGACATCTAAAGATAAGCAGAAAAAGAAGAATGAAAGAAAACACAGGTGCTATAAACTTTGTACTTTTGTCTGTTTGCAGTTTTATAAAATTCAATCAAGCAGGACAAAACCACAAACATACTTACAAAGTTTAGCTAGGGCAATAAGAGATGTGTTAACTGCTAGTGAAAGCTCAATGGGGAGTTCTGGTGGAACCACTGATGTAAGGATAAGTGTGCACTCTAAAAACAGCTTGTAGCGGTTCCTGCTGATATCCTTGGTCCCTGAAGTTGTGGTACAATAACACAAACACATTTTCAGTAATATCTTCTATACCAATTAGCTGTGATTTTGATGTTTTATGAATAGGGATCATATTTTACTAAGCTGATTCTGTGTGTCTCACCTTCTACCCACACATATACAGCAGCAGCAATGGCAAACACAAGGAGGAAGAGAATAAAGATGAAAGTCTCCAGGTTGTTTGCCGTCACTCTCTTCACACCAAAAAGAATGGTCCTCAACAGTTTACCCTAGAGACAAGTTTTAAAGACACATTATATCTAAATAAGTATACACAAAAGACAAAACGGAACAACCATAATACATAATGTGTAAACAAGTTCCTTACCTGAGAGGTATAGAATCCTGTTCTCAGTACATAGGCCACACAGCCATTGTCTACAGCTGCAGATGATGAAAGTAGTTTAAGAACACAGAACTTGTTTTGAAAACATGAAAGAATGTATAATCAATGTACTGATTCCTGTGAACATGCAAGTGAAATTCGTATTTACGTTTGAGTCCAGCACTGGTCTTTAAAGGGGGGCTATGCTGGACCACTTTTGTTCCACCAGAAATGACATGGAGCCGAGAGTCTGTCTGAAGGTCCAGAATTCGATCCGAGTCCAAGTCTTCCACTGGCTCCTGCATAAAATCTATCATCAGTATTTGTGTGACAGTTAAGGAAAAATAAGTTCTAACAACACATTGCATCCTAATTAATAACCTTCATCTGTGGCACAGACTCTCCAGTTAGCATGGCTTCATCCACAATGCAACGACCCCTGAGTAGCAGCACATCACATGGTACCAGGTTTTCCTGGGGCGAACGCCCTATGAAATAAAACAAACTAATTTTAAACACACACTAAATCAAAGTGATGTTTGCATTAAGAAAGTAATGAAAACTGGGACTGAACCCTCACCTATTGAGACAATGTCTCCAGGGACAAGTTCATCACTGGAAATAGGTCTCCACTTTCTGTTACGATATACCTGTCACAAAGGACATTCAATCATTTTGGTGTGCTTTAAGTAAATAGGAAATACAATGATGAACACACAACACTCCATTTCTAATGATCTGCTGGTCCCTTTTCCTGTCAAAAAACACGCTTTGATTCATTGAGGCAAGGACTCAGAATAATCTAGTACTGATTTTATGAGAAATAAGTTGAACTGTAAAGCTTTCATGATGAAGAATATTGAATTTTTTCATGTCAAATCAGCCAAATATTTCAAACTCCAGCACAAACTCTCCAGTCAGCGTGGTTTTATTCACAACAATCCCTGAGTAGCAATGTACTGAGTAGTACAATAATTAACTTTTAAACATGCAATAATACATTTTTAAATAATTATCTATGAATGATCATTTTATTTTAACCAATTTATATAAACTAGATTCATAACATATCAACTTAAATCAAGCCTACCTGGATCATATAGGGCTTGTTTCCCATGCGGCGTATCTCTGACATATTCCTCATTTGCTGTTGGACCAGGGAGGCCTCAAACGCCACCAGCATGAACAGTGTAAAAACACTGTAATACCAGTACTCGTCCAGACACCACAGCCCCACACAAAACACCTGAAGAACATCAGAAGATAGAAAATGTTATATGGATGCAAATATTTTTAAAGCATCCACTTTCAAATCAGTCTAGTTCTAAGCAATAACACATGTACCTGGAAAACAAAAAAAGGAGCTGTTGCCCTCTCTTTAAAGAGCTCCAGAAAATCTGGCACCATCATCTCGGCTCGATTTGTGCCATAACGCTTTTCTGCAGCTCTGAGCTCAGTTTCTTCCTGGTAGCCACGCCATGACTGAAAGTAACCCATTGGGTTGTTAATGGGAAATGCAATTGAGAGGAAACTTTTCTTCTCCTTGAAGTCGAAGATGTAACGAATCTTTTGAAACTCAAAAGATAAGATTCTTTCCCCATTCTCATCCTGTTGATTAGAACAAAAAAATTGAATAAGTTGAAATTATAGTATTAAATAAAAAATGCTTCTCTATGTAAGTGGCAACAAATAAAAAGATGTATGACTTATTTTAACTGATAAGAAATTATAGGCACTTCAATGGTGCACATGTGAACTAACCTGGTCCCTTTGTAGTGCGACAAGTTCTGCAGAGCCATTGTTAGGAGTGGGAACAACCTTTGCCAACGTAGCAATGTTTGGGTCTGGCGCCTGTATTCACAAATAAATAGTTGACAAATTCACATTATTTAAGGAAAGAGTGATATTTTTTGGAACAACTTACTGCACACTCTTTAAAAAGAATGAGAACAAAAATATTAAACTGCATATTGTGTAGGAAACTTAGTGAATCATCTTTGCAAGGTGCAAACATATAAATATGTTCCAACAACCCACAAACTTAAAACAAAAATGTATTTTTTGTTTGGTTAGTATATTTCTGGACTACTATTGTAACATAATAGTGCAACAACAACGCAGATGAGCAAGAATGATGAACATAAGCATGAATTGTTTGTTAGGATTAAGAAAGGGGGACATTCCACTTCTGCAGCTGTGGGGTTCTGTAAAAAAATGCTTACAAGCAGAACTTCCTCAAAATAGAATACAGCCATTGGTAGCAGCCTTGTGGTTCTCTACTCTTTTAAGTGAAATATCTGATGTGAAATAAACCTGTGAACATTTTCTTATGCAGCTCTAAACTAATAAAAACTACATTTTCATTCATTCACCTTTGGTAAACAGTTATCAGAATTTTGTGACATTATTCAAATAATTTGCAGTGGTTTCATTGATGACATACAACTATAAGTATGAGACAAAGTGTACAGAGATAATTATCCAATTAAAAAACAGGTGATAGAAGATTCTACTGTATTTCAGTCACATACTAATTTAATGGGTTCTAATTTGACTGTACTCCTGCACCTGGGTCCATTTGCCCTGACTCTATGGGGAAACAGTGGTGTCCCCTGAGATGTAGTTGGAGTTATTTTTGTTATTAATAGTTGTTACTCGTGTTTACCTTGGAACAAGTGAGCCAGCAGTGCGCATGCACGGACCAATAACCAGAGAGTGCTGTAAGGACGTGCGCGATCCCGATAGCCGCTAACGCAAGGAGGCCTGCCTCCGGATACTCGGAGGCGCCATACACTCCTAACCACACGTACAGCCAGCCCGGGTAGAGAACAGCCAGAAACGGGAGGACAGTGCCATGTAGCAGTCGGGGCCTTCGTTTGTACAGCGTCACTGAGCTCACCAGCTCGTCGCCGGTGCCGCTGTCATGCTGATGGTGGTTCACAGATGGGGCCATTTGCAGCTCACCCGGTCCTCTGATTCCATCTGCGGTTAAACTCACGTCTTTCTTGGCGTCGTTCATTGTTATTCGGCTTCCTCCTTGGCCCCCTCTATCATCCACCACCAGCCCGTCGTGCTGTAGTCGTTAAAATACGATTCTACACACGAAGCGGTGTACAGTCCTACCCTCAGAACCCGTTTACCAGATCGCCCGTTTCCCGATCGAGTCTTCCGCATACGTAAGCACGCAAAGACACGTAAGGATTTTTTCTTTTGCTGTTTTCGATATACACGTAGTTAAAATGTAATGTGTGGGTTAAGTGTCTATATCAGCTGATAATATTGAAGTTTTTTTTAGTAAAATATAAGCTATATTGTCTTTCGCTTCTTGAATTATGTATTAAAGAGCTATCACTTTAATTAACAATAAGAGGCATGACCAAACTTGAGACGGACTTGAGATTTGACCAATAGAATTGAAGAACGTCAACACAATGTGATGTTTCTGTCCAATTAAATCACAGAAATGTACGCTTCTTGTAGGAGGCTGCACTTCAACGTAGTGTAGTGCAGAGTATTTCTCCACGCTAAAAGAAAGCGGTTGGTTTGACAAGGTTATTCGTTCCACAAAGCTTCATAGAGCAACATGTAAGAATTCAGCTTATAACTATTATCAGTATTATCCTTATCGTGATTTTCACTGTAGTCACGGATCAATATAAAATGAAAGAAATGTGTTTAGCTTCTTCAAAAGCACATCTACATTTTGTTTACTGCATGCTGAGGTAGATGATAAAACACTAATTGATTACATGTGTTTGTGTTTATTTGTATATTTCTAGGCAAGCTGCTATGGATATATCGGCAAAGTACTGCCAAAAAGAACTGGAGGCGTATGGGTCATGTGTGGCCTCAAATCCATCAACATGGCAGCAAATGTGTCATGATCAAAAGATGAAAGTTTCAAAGTGCACATCATCACAGTAAGACTTCACTTTGTCATATATTATTATTATTATTATTATTTTGGTATAGTTTGTGTACATCTTAACACACATTTGTGCTTAACCCTTAAATGTTTAAAGTCCTGTGATCCAGAAGATCAGACAAGACTGTTCCAAAGAGTTTGTCAAATTTGAGCAATGTCTGAGAGAAAACCAGGATTCACCTACCTCCTGTACACCGCACGTGTCTCGCTTTCTAGGCTGTGCAGAAACAGTGGACCTCAGTGGAGTAGGTAAGTCTCGACTGGAAATGGCCTTTCACATCAAGGTCACACATCAACAGTTCTTAATAAAAGCACTTAAATGGTTTAAACAGGCACTCACCAGCCACTTTATTAGGTACACCTTTCTAATACCAAGACTGACCCCATTTGCCTTCAGCACTGCCTTAATTCTTCTGGTATAGATTCAGCTTGGCATTGGAAACATTGCTTAAAAATTTTGGTCCACATTGACATGACAGCATCACAGAGTTCTTGCAAATTGGTCAGCTGCACATCCATAATGTAAAGCTCCTATCCCACCACACCCCAAAAGTGCTGGATTTGGATTGTGGCTTATTGTGGATGACACTGAGGTCTAGTGGTATGCTTAAGAAATCAGTGTGAGTTAATTTAATCTTCATGACATGGTGCATAATCCTATGGATGGAAGTAGTCATCAGAAAATGGGTCCACCATGGTCATAAGGGAATGGACATGGTCAGCAACAATACTCAGGTAGGCTGTGGAGTTTAAACAATGCTCAGTTGGTACTATAGGGATATTATACAAGGTGGGCCAACAACATATCCCCCACACCATTACACCACCAGCAGCTATATTAGGCAGGATGGATTCATGCTTTCATGTTTTTTACACCAAATTCTGACATCTGAATGTTGCAGCTGAAGTTGACTCATCAGACCAGGAAATATTTTTCCCAATCTCTTTGTCCAGTTTTGGTGAACTTGTGTGAATTGTAGACTGAATTATCTATTCACATCTGGCAGGAGTGACACCTGGTGTGGCCTTCTGTTGGTGTACTTCATCTGCTTCCTGTTGTGTGTTCAGAGGTGGTGTCCTGATGTCCCTGGTTGTAACAAGTGGTCATTTGAGCTTCTGTTGCTTTTCCATAATCTCAGACCAGTCTGCCCATTCTCTTCTGCTGTCAACAAGGTGTTTTCATCAACACCACTGCTGCTCAGTGGACATTTTCTTTTTTAGACCATTCTCTGTAAACCTTGGAGATGGTTGTGGGTTGAAATCCAAGTAAATCAGCAGTTTCTGAAATGCTCAGACCAGTCCCTTTGGTACATAACCACATCACATTTAAAGTAATTTAATTAATTTCCTTTCATTGCCATTCTGATGTTTAGTTTGAACAAGCTGTCTTCACCACATCCAGATGCCTAAATACTTTTAATTGCTGCCATGCAGTTGGCTTATTAGTCAGTTGTATTAACAAGCAGTTAAACAGGTGTACCTAATAAAGTGGCAAGTGTAGAGGTGCAGCTTAATTCTCCCTATTTGTCATTATGCTGGTCTGTGTATCTGTATGTTGTGCAGCATTAAGCATATTAAACATTCTCTTTCAAATCTGTTTAATCAGAACTTTGCTAAAACTGATTGAATTCTGCACAATTTTGGAGATTAAATTCTTTAACAGCCAACATACCAATTTATGTTCTTTTTTTCCAGCCACAAATCCAGCACATCAGCCATCATAGAATCCAGCATATCCCATCACCAGGCTACACCTGTGTTCTCATTACAGAAGATCTGGATTTTCATTTGAATCAACCATATCATTATTGTACACAGTAATCATTTAAATACCTGTTCTTCTCTAGGCTTAAAATGACTGTGTGTACTGTAAAATGTCATTTTAAACATTTGAGTATAAAATGAACATTATTTTTATTCTGATGTATTTGACTTTGAATAATAAAACCTGCTTTTCACTGTTTTGACTGATTTGTTTTACTCATTCGGCGTCATCATTTCTCGTTTCTGTGCTGCTTGTGTAAGTGCCTTTTACTGTTGCCTTCTTCAGGTCTGAGTCATAGTCAAATATTAAACTGGAATGAATTGCTCCCACACAATCTCTGACTATTCAGTGACTGATAAATAGGGAGTTTAGGAAGAAAGGAAGAAGAGGAGGCTGTTCACCTCTAATCAGCTGGACTACTGAGAAAGACAGAGGGAGGATGTTGAGTTATGAACCCTGTGACCACTAAGCAGAACAGACATTTTCTGGTTCAGTTATTAAAGCTGTTGGTGGGAGGAAAAGAGGAAAAACAGATTCCTTTATTTTAAGGTATGTCATTGGTTCATTCCATATAAGCAAGTGGTCAGAGCATCATCATTTATTGTACTTGGGACAAATAAGGCAATTTTACTTCAAAGCAGTTTGTATTGAAGATACAACATTAAATTCAAAGCACATCACCTTGCAGTCACTGAACAAAATAGTAAGATAAGAACTCATCTAATACCACACAAATAAGTTACATTTACAATATCGTAAAAACACCATGAGTCAGTTTTCAGAATCAAATGTTTCATAAAAGATTATCCCAGGCTGGAGCCAATCACTGGCATCTAAATGAGACGAGTATCACCCTAACCCTATTTTATGCTGCATCACAGGATAAGTCTATTATGATGCTTTCAGCAACACTTGGAATCCAACCTAAAATTGGAGGCTAATTCTATAGATCTACTTTGTGGCACATAAATATCATGCTATAGCTTAAATATTTGCTGATTATCACAGAAGGTACAAAATGTCTACCCAACAGTATCTAATATGATGTTCTGACAAGGAAATTATTACAGAAATTGGTTATAACAATTAATTGTAACACAGTGGTACTCACATTTACATTTGGAAAACAACGTTACGGACCTGATCTCTTAAATTTTGGGTGTTAAATCTTTTGGTTGCAATTTACTGTGCTGTTTCTTACGGATTCCATTATAAAAGAAAATGGTAAACTATAGCAGTTAACACATATACAACCCTGTTTCCGCATAAGGCTCTTTTAGTTGACCCTGTCAACTATTTTCTACATTTTAACATTTTTTTGGTCCACATTATAGCTGTCATGCATGAAAAACTAAGGATGAAGTCTCAGTCATTTTCTCATGGAGAGTTTCTTCTGTTTTGTTATCCATGTTCCAGAAGTCAAAGGGAAAGTGGTTATCCTATGCAGCACATTTCCTGAGAAAAGGCTCAGGTTATTCAAACATATGCATTAACCTGAGAGCAAAATTGTTGTCCAATCCATATACAAGAATGTATATGATGCAGTCGTCTCCATAGTTAAAACAAATTCTTGCAAAACAGAGGAAGTTCTCCAATAATAGAATTTACACTCTAAGCTGTGCCTGCTAAGATGTAAATTGAATATATTTTTAAATTACCCCTAACTGTAACTCATGATAAATGTATGTCATATATGTATTGATAGGTATTGGTATCACTTTTTAGTTGGAAAGTGCAATGAAATGATCTCACTGAATGTGACATAAATACTACGAGAAATTATGGTCCATTATTTTGGACATTTACAGTGTCTATTTCCAGCATGTGATTCATATTCAGCAAAGCATGTTGGGAGGTTATCAGCATAGTGATATTCTGATTCTGTCTGATTTGTGATGATGTAAGCCAGTGATTAAAAGCCCAAACGTAGCCTGTTTAATTCAGAATGGTCCCACAGGGCTTTTGATGGACAGACTCCATTAGCTGCATTTCTGAGGTGAAAGGTGGAATGGGAGAGAAAAGGGTCACAGTTTTATAGAGGTCAGGAGGTGAAGTAGGAGTTCTGCATGGAGTAGAGACGATCAATGGGGTTTCCCACTCGCCCTGCTAGGAGACCGCCTTCCCCTGTTGCTAAGAGACAGTCACCAAGGTGACTGAGGCTTCCATCGCTGTCCAAATCATGGAAGACGGTCTCTGAGTCTGCAGTGAAAAAGAGTGAGAATGTGGACATCTGGACTGGAATTATCTTGAGTCAACACTAAGAGTAGGAAACAGAGTGATAACACTTGTGAAGATGGAAAGAGAATGGGGGAAATATTTGAGGTAGACTATTTCAAATTTGGAGCTTTGTGTCGTACCATAGGCATGGAGTTGCTCACTATTCAGCTGAGGTGGTGTGAGCCCATGTCGAAATGGTTCCCCGCCATAAATGTTGGGGTCCAGAGCAAGTAGCTGCTGTCGTGGCAGAGATGGATATCCCAGCATGCCATCCATGCCATGAGTACTAGATCCATCTGTGAGGAGAAACATTCCTTATAACACTTTCTTTCTTCCTGTCTCTCTTTCTGTCTCTCTCTCTCTCTTACCCTCGCTGTCATCGTTGCTTTGACGGCCTCCTCTGCTTGGTCCCCTCCTGGTTCCTCCTAGCTGCTCTTGTTCCTGCTGCTGCTGCTGCTGTTGCTGCTGTCGGCGAGCTATTTTTTTCATCTTAGGTACAAAATCAGATGCTGTAGCAGTTTGCACTAAAATATGAGACAATGTGTTTTCAAAAATACTTTAAAAATCTAACCTTGGCTCTCTGGTTTTGAAACCACACCTGCACAACTCGCACCGTCAGTCCAGTCTCAGCAGCCAGCGTCTCCCTCACCTGCAGGTTAGAGATTTTCATTGCTTTTAAATAAAACATGATTAAATATTTTACAGATTGAGAGCTGGAATAAGTAACAATGAAGTTTGATAGGAAAGTCAAGAAGTCTTTTGTGGCATGCATTTCCACTGATAAGAAACAGATCCACCCACCTTCCGGCATGGCTTAGCTGATACTTCAAAGGAGGCCTTGAAGGCTCGCCGTTGTTGTGTAGTCAAAATGGTGCGTGGACGTTTCGAACGCTTGTGTTCTTTTCCTTCATCTCCACCTTTCCCACCGCCAGAGCCTCCACCACCATCTTCATCCTCACTTTTCACTGAGAAAAATGAGTAAATAACAAAATTACAAATCCAATCTAGTGTGTATAAAATGAGGACTGCAGTTTGGTAGAAACAAACCATTTTTGAGGTGTTTAATCCTATGCTGTTTAATCTCATCAGATGTTCAATGTCAGTTATATTTATAGTTCACAAGTTTCTCTGCAAATATTGCTTAGCAATTTTGATGACAATCTTTGCAAAACAAAGATGTCATACCTAACATCCATGTTTATAATGCAGGGATCACATATGATGCATTTTGTGATTCAAGTAAGGCAGTTTTGCAACAAACACTGCACCTGATTCAGTCGGTGTGGGACTAATGGCAGCCAACATTTCCCTCTCCTTTTCATAGTCCATGCGGCAGAGCAGCTGGCCTTCTTTCAGCACAAACTCATCACCTCTCTGCAGTCTGCGTTCACACTCACAGCAGCTGAAACAGCCCAGGTGGTACACCTGGCCTAGCACACGCATTATCAACTCAGTGCGTCCAATGACCTGGAGGCAGGCACTGCACTTCCTTACAAAGAGCCTGCAAGTAGACAGAAAGACACAAGTTCTTATAATTAGGTTCATTTTTGTTTTTAAAGAAACAAAAATAGGTGAAGTAATTAAAGATTGAAATACAAACAAGCAGTTCTGACACATTTACCCTCAGCTCCAATTAAAATGGAGATTAGCGTAGTCTTTTAATTAAAGGTTGTATAGACATTACCCAATTCACAGTGCAACAAGGTGAACATCTGTTAAGATGAGTTACAGTCATTTCCTTTTCATTTTGTGTTTTATTTTCTCCCTCATGACAGTAGATGGCAGTAGTTAGCCTGGGATTGCTTGTATTTTCCTCCTTCCCCACTAAATGCTGAGATCTGTTAAATTCCAGCCTAGATTTATCCATCCATAATCTTAAAGTACATACTTAACTCTATAAATACAGCTTAAAATAATCTTAGGTTCATTGCTTTTCCCCATGACCACTTTCCTCTTTAGTTCCCCCATTTCATCCCATGTGACGTTATAACCCTTCAATTTCTCCCCTGCATCACAATCACTTTACACCCATTCACTGGGCCCAAGTCTCTATCTTCAAATTCCTTTCAAATCCTTGTTCTTGCACTTGGTTTACTCCCCCCTCCCTCTGCATTTTCTGCCAGCATTCCCAGTTTTCCCTCATGCCCTCCCAGCCTGCCTCCCCAGTTCACTGAAACTAATAAAGACAGGATTAATTAGATTGTTGTTTAAACAGTGAGATGGCCAGACAGACGCTGTAAACTCATAACCAGGGATTGGTGATAGCATGGGGTTAATCTCTCTCCTCTCACTTATGCACACAAAACACACACAAATACAGGTACTCACACATACACGCACATGCACACAGACTTTTGTAGATGCAACTACTTTACCCATACAGATTCAGACGTTATTTATCATCAGAGTCACCCATCGTCAGTCAGGAACATTTTTTTGACACAATTAAAAAGGAAGAGTTCACAAAACAGCCAGATAACTAAATAAATATGCATACTCACAACAACAACAACAACAAAAAAATCAAACCTTGGTAAGAAGGGAGGAAGAATGAAAGGGAGGAAGCAGGGGGAGGAGGAGATGGAGGCCGAAGCATTGTTGCTCCCTGACTGAGTGATAGGAAGGTGTTGCTGCCCAAATCTGGAGTGTAAAGATGGAGCCAGGTCTGCACATTAGAGCTCCTAATCTGTGATTCTGTCCCAAACGCAGCTGCTGCAGCTAATCTTTCTCAATCCATCTGCCAAACGCTTTCCAAATTCCCCAAATGACAGTATCACTAACTTAATATCAAAAGCAAACATCAGTTGTCCTGTATTCAAACCTTCATGGATTGATTTCCAAAGGGCCTTGTGGTTTACAAAATTTTTCAACTTTTTTTTTCTTACAATGCATTTTTGAGAGGTGATTTCTCTGTAAAAGAGCCAAAATGTCAGTTGTAAATCATAACTAAAGTACATGCCACAAAAGAGAAGAATCACCCACCCTGTTTTGTGCAGCATCACTTTCCATCTGAATACACACTTCAATCTTAAATAGGTGCTTTATGCGAACAATACTCAACAGATGAGAATCGTCAAGGCTGCTTGACATGGGACTGATGATGTTGGTGGTTAAGTCCCACACTCCCTAATCAGCGTGTACACAGCGCGGTAGGAATTTACTCAACATGGCACATAAAGGCAACTTGGGGTAACTGCCACAGAGGGGGGTCTGTAAGTAGATCACTCTAATCCCTCTAATAGAAGTATCGTTCACACATGGTCGTGTCCAGGGTGCAGCTTACAGGCATGGTGGGTAAAAGCAGCCATGCATTTGAGATAGTCTGAATTTAAATTCATCAAACACATGTGTTTGTATTGAAAACTTTTTTTTATCACTTTGAATATCTGAAGTCACAAATATTAACTTTTTAAAACATAAAGTTTACCAAAAACTAAGATAATTAGAGAAATTGTTAGTGCACTTTATATATATATTCATATAATTTAATCTGTAAATTTGGCTTTTTATAAAAAAATAGAATATCAACAACAGAGAGAAAATAAGTCATTAAAATTATTACCATTACTGTTTTTCAATACATATACACAAATGCAAAGAGTAAAAATGGCAGCGCAGATTGGTCTTGAGAGTACAAAGGTCAAAGAGGACTTTCGGCCTACAGTTTCATGTTCAACACCATGGATTTTGGGAGGTTAAAGGGTATGACTTCATATAAGCTCATTGATTATGAGATCAAATTTAGAGAGACAAAGTGAGGTGCTTCATTGTATTGATGTAACCGTGTTTTACAAACAGAATAACAGAATCTTTGCCATCTCTCTAAGCTTTGTCATGTGGCTTTGTTTTGACAGTGAGCTCTGACAAGTTTAACATTGTCTCGACTGGAATGCAATCATTCCATAAAGATGTATGTGTCTCAGAGCAGTTACAGTGCTGTGCATCCCTATATAGTCATAATCAAAATAGTATAGGTTTGGTCACAAAAAGTCGGGGTCACTTTTAACTCAGGTTTGTCCCAAATGAGCTCAGGATCCCTAATTGGGATGCTGCCCCCGCGACCTGGACCCGGATAAGCGGAAGAAGACGAGACGAGACGAGCTCAGGAGAATCAACCTGTATAAAAAATGTAGCTCCAAAAACATTCATTACTGTCATTAGGTTTAAAACACGACCAATTAAAAAAACAAACCCACTCTCAAAGTATGACCTGCTGAGGTATGGATCTTTTGATTCATACAAACTTAGAACTATAAAATGTGACCCAACAAATTTTGCTCCCTGAAAGTGAAGCTACAACAAAGGATCCAGGAGCTAAATGCAAAAAAAAGAACAAATGATTTACATCAATCTTACTTTTAAGTTGCATTCTGTTTTGTATTTCTTAGATATGTACGTGTGTGTGCGTGTGTGTGTGCGTGCGTGTGTGTGTATGTGTATGTACATATGTGTGCACATTTTTGGCGGATATTGCTCTGTGGAGCAAAATGGCTCTGAGCCAGGGTTCAGTAATCACATCATCTCCTTTTATTAAATCTCCCTGCGCTGCTTCTGTGTTATTAAAATCTCCCAGCATTCCCCACGATACTTGCAACCCCGCCACCACTCACTCACTCACGCAGACATTACAAACACGTGTGTATGTTTGTATATGTATATATATATATATATATGTGTATATATACTGTATATATATGTGTGTATAAGTTATCATCTTGAATGCAATGTGCTCAAACAAATATAGCTAATTAGTGCACACTTAGTGTAAACAGATAAGAACAGATAAGGCTTTATAAGCAAACAATAATAAAACACTAACAGATGCTGTCATCTGTCCACCGCCTCCACTCATAAAAACAATATTCTCTTCTCTTGATGAGCATTTTCCAACATTTAGAAAGACTCTTGTCTAATGACTGTGAGCAAACTAGATCTTATATTTCTGCAGAGACTTATAGCCAGTCTCACAGTTATACTGTTTCACATTGTGACTCTCTTTGCAAATTTTTCACACTAGAAATAATAACTAGTTCTGCTGGAGAGCAGCACTGATACTTGAAACATTTACCTCCTACCCTGCATAAAGTCCCACCAAAAACCTGCAGGTTGTGCATGGTCTGTATCTGTCTCTGGTTGTGTATGATCTACACCTGATGGCACCAAGAATGAATGTTATGTGTCAGGATATAGATGTGTGTTTCTGAGTGTGAGTGTGAGGGGTGTGTGTTAGTTTAGATAAAACAGTTAATCCCCAGGCCACCAGAACGCAATATCCTGTCTGCCCGTTTCTCATTTCCTGTCTGACTCTGGCGGAGCGGGAAGCAGCGGGGAGGGGGTGGCGGGGGACAGCAGAGCCTGGCCGTTACCTCAGAAACAGGAGATACGGCAGGTTGATTTGAGAAAAGTCTATGCCAATCTCCCTATCTCTCCCTCTCTGATGCAACCCCCTATTCTCACCCTTTTTCCTTCTCCCTCTCTGCTTTTATTATCTCAGATTTAATAAAGCAGAGGCGAGCAGCTTGTTCTGCCATGAAACATTTATTAGCTGTCTGTTATAAAATTGTTGTGGGGGAGGAATGATGATGGTGTCTCATCTCACATTATGCAAAAACAGTGGCAATATCAACCCTCCCACCCCCTTCTTCCCCCCAGACACACACACACACACACATTGATATACCCAGATAAAAATCAACCCCTCCATATGACTGTTCCCTCCCCAAAACTCTCCGACACCTTGTCTTTACTTTATTTATCCCATTTTGTTCCTAATTTCCATCATGGTGAGCTTTACTTATGCTGTTTTATGTTTCATCAAGTTTGATATGTTTCAACATCATATCACTAAAGCACACAGGAAACTACCCCATGTCCACTTTCTATTCCCCTGGTAAACCTTCAGCCATCATCTGTTGAGCTGTAGGTGTATGGTATCGTACTTTTAGATAGATGAAATATGTGGAGCTTTCCAGCCAAAAGCCATTGTTGATTTTCTCCTTCAGTCTCAAAACTTTAGGAAAAAAGTCATTGTATCTTATTGTCATTGAATCTTTTATTTTTAATATGCCTTTCTCTACATTGTCTTCATTCTCAGACTTCTATAACTTACCAATAAATTCTGGGGTTTTGTTTTTTTGACTGATATGTTTGGAAACTTGTTTTTATTAACAGTAATTTATTAAAAAGCATGTGATTTGTGTTGTGAGTTAAGATGGAAGCTGATAGGAATAACGCTGTGTGATCCATTTGACATATTGCACAATTCTCTGTAATAGCATTTCTCAGTAGCCCAGAGTCAGATCTGTCATCTCAGGACTGCCAGAGAGCCTGGCAATTAGCACTGCGCCCAATCAGCCTCCCCACCAACTCCTCTCATCCCTCTTCCGAGACACAAAGAGGCACTGAGTAGGGTGCGGGTGGTGGGGCGATTAAGACAAAACAAGGGATAAACGGGGAGATAAACTGTTTGGTGTCATCGCTGCTATCAATCTCAACAAGAAGGAAATGAGGTTTGGTATACAGAAATATTATTACAAAGCAGACAGTGATGAATGAGGCAATGGATCAAGAGACGGGGAGAGGAATAGTTGGTGGGCTGAAGGCATAGAAGGGAAGAAGGAGTATAAAATGCAGTTTTTTCCTCTCAGACTTGGAAGTTCACACACATAAACACCCTGAACAGATTCTCCATTTAGGTTGTTTTTAAGCTCAGATACTGTTTATATCTGTCAACATAAGATGATGGTGACGTTTTGCTTTTTATTTCTGCAGTGAGAGATTTTGTTAACTTATTTTTAGTCTGTGTATCCTCAACCATCCAATGTGAGGCATTAAAGGCAAAGTTTAGTCAATGTTCACTCTGCTGTAAAGCTAAAACTGCTTTTATGGACTTACAAGAGTTTTCTTACTTTGTGCAAATAAAACTAACTGCTGTTCTGTTATATTTAGTTGGAAACACTGGTACTGGACTGGTCAGTTTGGCAAGAGACCATAATAGCCATTCAGTCAAACACAATACTCTGTAAATGTCTTATTCTTGCTCATGTATTTGTTTAACAGTTGAGCTGAGATTCTGTTGCAGAGAGATACTGAAACAAGCTGCACTAACAGTTTGCTCTTTACTTGTTTTTTATCCTCTTTTCCCTGGTTTAATTTACGTTCAGATAAATTGGGTAACATGTTTAACTGTAATGTTTTTCTTTTTCCAGATAGAACAGTGTACAACATACTGCCAAAAATGATGCATTGCAAAATTTGCTAACTAAATATCCTTCAGTGAAATTGTGTGTAATTTATGAACAAGATGGAGTTCTAAAAATGTTCATGGTTTCACAACAAAACTTCTTTAAAATAACTGGAGTTCATTTAGTTTAAATCCCATAATTTTCACAGTACTCAAACCAGACACCGTAAATCATTAAAAAGCACATAATAATTGTTCAAATTTATAATAATTATAATGTACCTATCTAAATTTAAAACATATATTTTTAATGGCAATAGTGTGAAGCTTCAAGGAATACCATTGAACTCAAATCATTTCTACATTTGACTTGATCAAGTTCAACCTAAGTCTGATTATATTCAGTTCATTGGATTTTGAGGTTTTAAGACAATTAGTTTATAATTATTAGTGAAAAGGGTATCGTTCAAAAATATTAAACATGCAAATGTTGAATTAACTTTTGCCTTGCAGGCAGTGTAGCCCAGATGAATTGGGTGGGGTGGGGGTGTGTGTCACATTTCAATATTAGATTGGTTTTCTAATATTGGACTTCTTCAGGTTTTCTTTTAACAAAACATGAATTATTTCCTGCCTCCACCTTCTTATCCATAAGCCAAAGGAAAACAAGCAACTGATCAGAGAAAGAGTGTCCTTTTGCTTACAATATGATGTGAAGGAGTCAGGGAGCAGAGCTTTGTGCTGGGTGATGTAATCAATATCTGTGCAAACCAGAGGTGCTGTATTTAAAAAAAAACTATTAAAAGCATGCATAATGCTTAACATTAATATGTATCATTCATTCATATTCCAATTAATTAATTTGATTCCAAATAGTCAAATTACTCATCAGTGTGTGCAGATGTCAAGCAGACAATCTGTTCTTGTTTTACTGAAACAGATGGAGCTATAATGGAGCTGCAAGTAAGGTAAAAAAAAAAAAAAGGTGAACTAATAATTGTATGAATTCCCCTAAAATTCTTCTGCACGCTCTAAATTCCTGGACTAGCTAATCTGTTACAATGCACGCACCTGCTCAAGATGAGGGAGTGTGTAGTGTAAGGCGCTGATGGACAGACTGCAGGGAAAACAAGGAGACATTGTTGCTGATCCACTGAAGGTCACAGACTTTACTGTGTGCCAAGTCTGGCACCAACTCGCACAACAAGGCAGAATATAATGTATAGATGACTACATGAACGCCAGTGAATGAGCTGCTGGCTGTTGAGTTAGTATTTAATATGCTAGGAGAAAATTGTATTTTTCATTTCATCACTAAAACAAAATAAAAGTTTTAATTCCACTTTTCACACTCATTTTTTAAGCTGGTCATCACACAATGGGGCTTTCATCTCCTCCTTCCCCTCTCACCCCTCCAGATGTCAGGTACAGTGGGAGAGTCTATGCTGCTGGTTGCTGTCTGACACTTTTCAAAACAATGATAACAAGCTGCAGGCAGGCTTGTTCATAGGCTGTCCATCCCAGGAGCTCCCACTGACCACAGCAAGCACCACAAACAGGAATAAGACCACATCAAGACCACAAAAATGTAGCTGAGACATCCAACTATAAACAATTCAATTTCACCAAGCAAACTGGTTTTGTGTCCTTTTATGGTTTTTGCTTTACCCATAAAGGAGCAGTTGTAACCGTGTCAAAGGATGTTCATTCAAGTAAGATTGTGGGAAGATTTTTATGTAAGAATATAAAAAAAACCTTTGAGCAGATGTATTATCTAAGCTTTAACCAATTAATAATGAGCAGTCAGCCAATAAATTGACAGAGCTATAGAAACTTGCTTTGAATTAAAAAAATATTTTTCGTTTGAGACAAAATAACTTGACTAATCCACCTAAAGTCTTGTACAGGATGAGTCAAATCTGATAAGATACAATAAATAAACGTGGAATGCTTTCACGTGTTCACTCTTCTTTTCCCTTTAGAATGATGGACTATTTTTAACATGGCCTGGATGTTTAAAATCATCTAAATCTAAAGTTTCACCAAACAATAAAGCAACAAATATTATTTTCTTATTTGTAAGCTGGAGGGTGGATGATTTGTTTCTGAAATTCCAAAAGTTTCTTTGCATTTTTACTTTATTGTGATATTTTTTCTCTTCCCTCCCATTCACAGCTTGCAGTATTAATTGACTTCCTTGTTTCAAACCTTCTTTGTCTGAAGCTGTTTAAAATGAAGAAACCTCTTTAAGTTCATATATGTCACAAAAGTAATCTTACTTTTCATAGTCGTGCTTGCAGTAAAGCAGGCGGTCCCTGCAGTAACAGGTCCCGCTGAGCGCGCTCAAACACACGGCGCACTTGACGCAGGTCTCGTGCCAGGAGCGCTCGTTCACGCGCAGCAAGAAGCGGTCGGCGATGGGAGACTCGCAGCCCGCACACACCTCTCCTCCTCTGTAATCTGGACCTGTTGGGAGCACATCAAATCAGCTTTATATATTAAAAAGTATAAACCGAAATAATCGGATAAAATCAGGGGGGATGAAATAATCCATTAGGTGTGATGATGTTCTGATTTTAAATTTTAAAACGAAAATTAGTTGCTGACTTTTTGTGGTGATTCGTCAAGGATATAATTTCATTGTTTTCATGTTAGGCTTGACAAATAAGAATTAAGCCGTTGTGTTTTAATAAATGAATGCACTTCAGTCGTGAAAAATACTAGAATTTGTATGATTTTGCCATGGTGTGTATTTTCAATTTGGCCCTTTATTGGACAAAATCGCAGCCTGCAAGGGAGAAACAGGGAATTTATTAATTTGTTTAATTGTGCGTAACATGAAGTTATCGCGTCTTCTAAACCGGATCATATTTTTGATAAAACACCAAGTGATTTGTGCGTGTTTCTGGTTCTGGTGCAGCACGTCTGCGCTCACCAAAAGGTGTGGAGGATGGAGGCTGCTGCAAACAGGACTGCTGGTTCTCCTCTGTTTTCATTCCTTCTCTCCTTCCTTCTGTGTGATCGCTACAGACGACAAAATACACAACGTTATCCGTGTTTTGATTAAAGCGGAAGTAAGATACCGGAAAAATAAACAAATTAATTAAAACATATAGTTCAACGCTGAAAATATTAGTCAGTAGTTTAAATTAAATGTTTTGTATATAACACAGTGGAGATTTAAAGGAGAGTTTTGAGAAAATCAACATTTTGAAAACAGATATTGGTTTAAATGACCTTTAGAAATAACATTAATTTCTGAAAGAAAAAGAAAACAACAAAAAATATCAACAACTTAATTTTATAATTACTGAATCAATAATATCTCTATCAAATATTCGCCTTTAATGCAGCTCTTATAATTTGATGCTGAATTTTCCACGATGTGCTAAAACAGGAAGCCAGTTGTTAAAATAAAAATGTGTTTGGTTTTCAATTATGTTTTTGACAAAAACGACTAAAAATTAATTCACAAGAACCATTTACTTTTTTCTACAAGAGATATATAAAAATATATCGTTTTGTGCATTAAACATTAAAAATAACTTTGTTTTGTGTTTTATAGAGAAACTGCATCTGTTTCAGGAGCTGCTTTTTTTTTAAACGGATCAAATAAATATAAGTGTTCAAATGTTTAAACATTTTATAGCAAATTAAAAAAAACAAATTTTAACTGAAAAACATAATGAATTTTAAAATTGTATTATGCTACAAATAGCCTATAATAAAACCGCTCATTTCATTTTCCCGAGGCAGACTCATTCGACTTTTTAATTTACACTAAAATCGTAAAATCTAACGCCAAAAATCCAGTTGGATAACAGATTATGAAAAAAATCAATAGTAAATTATTAAACTTTATAATAAACATATTTAAACTCTACTTTTGGTCGGCCAGGTGAACCTGTAATAAAAGTCAGAGAGGAGGAAGTGAGGAGTCACTGAGATCGGGACCTATTGCTACATAACATAAAGAAATCACAGGAAACAAATAAATTATGTAAATGCTGTTAATCTGATTTGGCATTTCTCCTAATTGGGTTGAATAAATTGACATATTTGTGCCATGCACTAATAATGAGCTGGCAGCCCACATTAGGATGACTGTCAAAAAATTATATATATAAGTATTTTTATATAATTTTTTTTCTGTTGGTGAAATTGACTCACAGTTGGAATAAATGTAACTTATTACCATTTAAAAGTTACAAATTCTTAATTTACCATCAATAAGTTTGGAATTACAATTTACCCTTATTTCATTAACCCCATCTAATAAATAATAATAGGACAAATACTACTTAATAAGTAAATGTTATTTTTGTCCGACATGTTTCCGCACTGAGTATTTTCAGTCAGGAGATCGTGTTAATAAGCAACAAGATTCTCTATTTTACAGCCCCCGTGTTTTCAAATCAAAGTCATGTGACTGGTTTATTTAAACTTGTGTATTTATAAAGGGAAAAAAAGCTAACAAATGTTTCCTAGAAGTGTTAGAATAAGAATGAAACAGCGCGTTAATTCGCCTTTCACTCACCAACAACCTGTTCCTGAGTCACGGAGTCCTACCTTGAGGTGAAACACACTCCTCCTGAAATCTCGGTGGGCAGCATTAAAACCTGATGAAACTTTCAGCTTGAATTAACCAACAGACGCGCTCGTCCACATGAAAGTCTCAGTTCGGCGTGCTCGATGCCTACGGTAGAAATTCCAGCAACATGATGACCCAAAGTGCGGTCTATTGTCTCTCCTGGAGCCGTGTGTGTGTGTACGCTCTGGCTCGTTTTGTGCGTAAAAAGAGGCAGAGGGAGGAGATGGACAGACAAGGAGGGAGGGAGAAGGTGCGGAAGATGATGGGAGAAGATGAGCGAAATGCAGCCATTGATAACTCAGATTGGGAGGATCTCTTGAATTTGCGCTCAAGGAAAGGCGGAAGGGCACAGCTGAAATGGGAAATAACTTAATATCTCCATACACGACAAAGGAATCTAATATAACCGTGATTTTATATCCTCAAACTTTTAAATATTTGTTGATGAATATCAAACGAACAAAAGAAACTGATGAACATTTGCATTAGACCATCTAAAAATAGAAAAATCTTGCTTTACTTGGCATTTAGAAGAAAAAGGTTTATCTTCAAACAGGACTGTAATTAGAAATCAAAGGTTTATTACTGGTGTTGTCTTTTTTCTCGCACTAAAATATCGCCCCCTTGTGTCAGAATAGAAACAGTGCATAATCAGATACCAAACACAGATGAAGGCAAATCATTTACATATTTTTTGGACTAAAATACTTATAAAAACAATGAGAAAGCACAGTTATCTTTTTTAAAAAGTACAGCTTTTTACATGACAAAACATTGTTTTGATGCTAGTTTGCATCTCAAACTTCAATCACCTTCATGCTACATTCAAACACATTCCAAATGATAATAATGTTGCTAAAGAAAAAAGTATTAGCACATGAACCATCTTGTTTGGTTCTTGCATTTTATGAATAGTTGCAGGCAGAGACGATCACAAGTCACTGTGTCCAAGTTAAGTCCTAAGTCTTTCAAGTTAAAGTTTCAAGTCTTTGAGGGTCATGTTACATTTTGAGTTTTTGAGAATTCAGCATGAATCACTTCAAGTCTCAGACTCGAGTCCCCATCTCTGTCAACAGATCAAAGAGATTAAAAGAAGAGCATAAATTAAATAATTCTGATTTTTAATACTTTGAAACATGCAACTTTTCTGTTAATATT
Source organism: Callopanchax toddi (assembly GCA_006937965.1). Lineage (NCBI taxonomy): Eukaryota > Metazoa > Chordata > Actinopteri > Cyprinodontiformes > Nothobranchiidae > Callopanchax > Callopanchax toddi. Next base: position 385,187 of record SSNR01000030.1, on the reverse strand, counting down.
TTTAACAAATAAAACGTGTTGAAGATGGTGATCAGTGTGGACTTTATGTAAAAAAAACACAAATTTAGGAATGGTTTTGACACACAATAGCAGTGTTATTAGTAGTCCTTTGGTGTATGCATGGCAGTGTGCAGAACAGCTGGTTTCTTCAGACAAAGAGCTGCTCCTCTTTCCCAGAGTGACTGCGTCTCAGCTTCAGACCAGACAGGATCTTCTGAGCCGGTGAGGTCAGGTTATGCTCCAAAGGAATGTTCCTTGGTGATGAACAAAGAATGTGACTCTGCCCAGTGCTGTGGTGACTGTTTTTCTTATTTACGTTCTGATCAGTTTGCCACCATGTTGCCACCTCCTGAGTAGGCCTCTGTGTTGAACTGGATGACATCGCAGCTATGGGTAATGTAACTGTTGAGTCCAGTCCCAGCATATACTGCACAACCTCCTGAGGGCTTAGTGGGCCATCCACCCTACCTTCTGCTGTAGTGGTAACTTGGTGGGGCTGCTGAGTGTTCTTGTTGTAGACATCTAGGCTTTGTGAACATCTTTGCGTCTCTAGTTCTGGAGAGGAACTGCGGCTGCTGTCTGCACTCCCTTGATAACCCTTCTTTGGACATGCTGCCTGTCTTTTTGCACAGTCTGGGTTAGAGAGTCGAGTTCCTGCATTGTGATGCCGGTAGTACTTCACAGGCTGTCTTGTGAAGCGATAGTGTGGTTGGACGCCTAAATCAGAGGCTGATTCTCCCACTGGCTTAGCCTGAGGATTACTTGATGCTGCTCTCACAGCCAGGACTAGGGTAAAAAAATGGAGGATAAACATGTGAATTCCAAAACATGTCAAATCAAACACAAATTGATAATTATATATCCATAAAATGTTTTTATCTTGCATAGTATTTTCTGGAAAATAAAGTACATGCAGAAAAAACAATATTCGAAGAGCTTTGACACATATAATATACTGCAAAAAGACACTACATTTAGCTAATCTTAGATTTTAATCTTAAATTTCTGACATTGAGGTTGACTAAATCATGCACGTGTAATTGTAAGATAAAGCATGAATGTTGCTTGCAGCTGAAGCCACAAAAACGAGAAGCACAGCAAAGCAAAAGCAAGCACAGAACAGTATGAGCGTACCTGTGCAGCAAAAGACGGTGACTCGTTTAGGATTGCTGACCCGAATTATCAGTGTGATGATGAATAAATTCCACAATTGTTCCCATATTTTAACAAAAACCAAGTCCCTTTTTTCAGCTTTACAGAACTGCACACTATCAAAGACACATCTTAGTCCTATAAATAATTGGAGGAAATGTGTAGTGCTGACAAAAATAACAGCCTTTGCGACACTCACACCACAGTACCTGGTGGTTAGAACGATTTTAAATAACTCTAGAATCAACAACTTCTCTGTAAGACAAGAAACAAACAACTTTTCAACTACGGTATTTAATACTTTAAAATACCTCAGAGACATGTTTTAGCCCTGCTAAAATATAAACAGTTTATACATCTCATCTAAAGTAATTGCTCTATTGCTACATCTGCCTACCTGCTCTCTCATTGGCTTCAGGGCCGAGCTGGTCCACAGCCTCACTTGATGAAGACTTGTCAGATATATAACCCTCGCTTGATTCTCTCTTGAATGCTCGGCTCTGTTGGAATGACAGAAGTTGAATGGTGGATGTCTTGAAGTGTCTCCTTGCCGTGACTAATCCTCTGACACTGTGTATTCTGAGGCTCTTAATGGGAAGATGGCTACATCAGGTACACCTGAAAGTCTGGATCCCACTAAGTAGTATTAATATATAGCTGTGACCTTATGGTTCTGGTGTACAATAAGGTATGCAGTTATGAGCAGTGAGTGAAGCGCAGAAAGACACCATGCAAGGCAAAGCTTGAGCAGAAATATAGCAGCTGTCCAGCTCATTGACCATGAAAAAAGCATGAGATTAATGTGCTACAGCTTTTAGAACCTTTCTCTGCATAGTGATGCCAGCCAACTGGGACTTATCCCTTTAAAGCTAAAGTACTTACTTCTAGTGAGCGTGGACGCTCTCTGGAGGAAGTGTCAAGATCCAGGACAGCAGCGACTCCATCCAGGGGGCAGGAAGCTCTAGAGGGGGTGTCTGGAAGAGGTGCTGTGGGGGCTGGGGGAGGGGGTGTCATGGTGCTCCGCTCAAAGCCAAAGATCTTATCATGGTGTGTGATGAGGAACTCAACAAATACAGCCTGGTAGCTCGTCTCCAAAACGGCAATCATTGACATGTCTGTGGACACTAGAGGGCGCAATAATGTTGGCCCAAACACAATACCCAAATTGCTGGGGGACATCTTGTTGTCGTTCTCTGAGACTCTGTGGGTTAAATCAGAGACAAACATAAGAAAAGTCTGATATGGAAACAAGTGGGAATAAAAAGAGTTGGTTTATGTGTTATTTCAAATCTTTCTGTCAGTAAAACTCACTTTTGGAGGTGAGAAATAATGTGCTGCAACGTCTTGTAACAATATATAGGAAGCTTCTGAAGTTGTTTTTGCAGGTTCTGGATAATATCCATTATGTCATTAGGGTCTGGAGATGTTTCCCTCTCACTCAGGTGCTGAATGGTCTTTCCCACCGTGACGAAATCATTGTACAGGTCAAAGGTTAGTAAAGGCTCTGGAAGCTGGAAGAGAAATTATAGAGATTTTTTTACCGTGATAAGAAAAAATGGTATTAAAGGTGCATTTAGACTTCACTGTCCTAGTTCAGTCAAGTTTATTTTAGAAATAAAACCTCATCCATTAAGTACCTCCTTGAAGAAGTGCTTAAGAATAGATGTGATGTCATGTGGCGAGAGGTCAGACAGGTCCACCTGCTCCTTTTGTGTCTCAATAGTCTGACAGAGCTTCTGGATACGTGGCTTAGAACCACTCACACGATACACCCCCTCAAAAACAAAAGCAGACAAAAAATATCAAACAACAGTTCAACTTTGATATTCCAAAGTGGATCTGTTGACTTCTGTGATGGTACCTGCACAGAGAGAGCCCGGCTCTCAATCTCAGAAGTGCAGAGCAGCACCACAAAAGGCACTTCCTCCGGCCTGTCTCGTAAAAGCACAGCTAGGTCTACACCAAACACGGTCCCCTTCTTATGCTCACACTCTAACTGACACACCTCCATGCACTTCCTGTGAAAAGCCAGCCCACACTGAGCGTGTGAGAGGAAAAGAAGTGACAGTTATAATCTTTTAGAAACATTTCTTCTGTCTGTTATAGTTTGCCCCTAACAGTTACTCTCAGAGTAACTGTAGTCTCTTACCTCCTCACATTCAACCCCGCTGACAACAATGAAGTTATCACACTGCTTGCACTTAACCATCTTGCTTTTAGTTTTTTTAAGCCGATGAGTTAGAGCAGCTCGAGAAAACATCCTCGTTTTTACAGACTGGGCGTCATTGTAGTCTGTAAGGAGACAAAAAGGACACTTTTATGAAGTTTACTGTCGTTGCTGGTACAGATTAATAACTGATGAACGCGTCCAGGGAGGTAACGGACCTGATTCTGACACCATGTCCCGCTCGTCCAGGTCGTCTGATGACACGGTCAAAGTAGATGCTGTTTTGGGGAGCCTCCTGTGTGCTTGAAGTTTGCATTTCCAGAAAGCAAAAACACAACAAAGGGGAGAGTGTCACACTCAGCAAAGCTTTGATTTGCATGTAGAGATTTAGTTATAAAAATAAAGATGTTGGTTTTACCAGGACTGGACAGGGACTCCAAACTGCCTCCAATACTCTCATTGTCACTGTAGCCTGTTTTCCCTAAAATGCACCAATTACATTAAAGAGAAGGACTTGATTTAAAAAAAAAAATCTTTTGGGGTCCTTACTGGAATCACTGGATCGTCTGCATGAATTATCATCTGTCATAGGTGACGAGTCCTGCAGAGAGCTGAGAATGTTGCTGGTTTTTCTTTTGTTGCTATCAAATGAAAAAGTTAAAAGAATAATTTTGATGAGTAACGTGCCACAACAAGCAACTATAAATCATGCATTCAGCTTAATATATAATAACAACAAAAAACTGCCAAAGAAATTGTAAAGAATTATTGGTCAGTTTATTTTACCCTTTGCCCTGAGAAGCGTATTCCTGGAAAGTGAAGGTTTGGAGAGGCTGCTCAGGTCGACGTTTGCTCAGGATGTAAAGCAGGTAGGGCTCTCCTGGCTCCACACTTCTGCATGTCACCTCCAGGTTGTGATAACCCAGAGGAATGGGCTCCGTCTGCTGCCGCTGGTAGTAGAACATGTTGACTGTGGCCTGATGCAAAAAGAAAAGTGAGGATCAAGCAGGAATTTAGTCAAATTCTACTTAAATAATTCCCTCATAACTATATCTAAACACAGAAATTGTTTGATATGTATACTAATGAATAAAGTATCATAACATCTGCGAAACAAGAAAGAAATGAGGCAGTTTTGCCCAAAATATACAGAATACAGTAGTATTTATCATATACTGTTTGATCAAGGCTCAGTATTACATTATTTCCTATATTTATAGCACTTATTGTTGATATATACTGACAGAAAGACAAAACAAGGATTATTTGTTCTTGTACTAACCTCCTTCAGGACAGTGTCTCCCTGACAGATGAGCTTGCGAATGTGAGAAATAATTCTCTCTTTGGCCTTCACTAACTCATCTTGGTGAATCTTGGCATCAGTCACACATTGTCTGTAGAAAAGCTCAGTCTCCATCACCTGGATGAGACACAGAGTGCACCTGAGAGCTGCTACACAATCACAAACCTGTTTAAACCTGCTTTATGAGACACCTGATAATATACAGATCAACACCCAGATTCAACAAAGCGAACAGATAAATTCCTCCCTTTGGAAAAGTTCTGCAGCAATCAGTTTATCTCAGCTCTACAAGTTCTTTAGATCCTCATGAATTTAAAAAAAATGTGTGAAATGTATATTTAACAAAGTAATCTTACATAGGATAACGATGCTGGGATTTATTAGGCTCAAATTAGTCCAGGAAACATGAATTTAAATATGTAAACATGGATCGGGCATCATGTCACTGAGAAGATTTAAGAAAAGCTTGATAAGATGTTATGCAGGAGTCTGACTCATAGCAAAAGATCAGTGCAAATTCTTGACAGAAAAACATAATGTGAGCATTGCTTTCTGTAGAATAATTGACTGAATTTGTGCCACAATCAAAGCCAACACAGTATTGGGAGTGTGAGATTTTTTGGGCTGATGAGTATTTATGCAGGACATTAACCTTTGTCTGGGCTTCATCCTTGGACTTCCTCCTCTTATCGAGTGTTTTAACTCCAACGGTGTCGTCTGCAGCTTTAGCAGAGATCGCTTTAGCCTTTTCTAGCTCCTCGCAGCGCTGGAAGTATTGCTGTTTGGCCTTTTTAAGAGCCGACACAGCTTCATTCTGAAAATACAGAAAACAAATACCCACAAATTAATATTGGTTTTTGTTTTGATAGACCAATTAGCATCTGTTACATAAACTAAAAACAAAACATACATATAAATATGCATTTTATTACAGGCAGTTCTAAAATATCAGTTGAATTAGTGCACGTAGAGGCCTGACTTCCAGTTAATTGTGTGCCTAACATGATTGATCTTTTACTAGAATCAACAAAATCCCATTATTTTCCTCTAAACACTTGTGAAGACACCCAGTTAGCTGCAGCAACCTGAATCTGAGAAGACATCTTGACAGAGCAATAAAGTATCTGCGCTTCAGCGATAAACATGAAGTCTAATTTACTCACCATCTTCCTTTGCTCCCTTGCCCACTGCTCTTTGAATTCCCTGCGCCATTTATCGATTTCATTTCTCTTGGCAGCCAAAGCCTTTATGACAAAGATGATGGATTAAACACAACAGCCTCTAAAATAAAAAAGGGGGCTGCTTAAAGGTGTATGCGTGTGTGGACTTTGATACCTGATAACAGCGGTTTTGCAGCACTTCATAAGTCCTCCTAGAGGTCACGCTGTTTTTGATGTCTTGCTCCAAAGCCATGGTATAGATGTACTGTAAAGGCATCATTTCCTGCACAACAAAAAGCTAATTTATAACATGTTTCTGTGGTAGGAGGAACTGCATATCAAATGGTGCAATTTAATTTACAAGAAAAAATGGTCTAAATATTTATCGGTATTTATTGAAGTCTTACCTGCTGTGTTACACTGACTTTGGCTCCTTCGGCTGTCTTCATCACATTTTTTGCAAATTCTTGCTCTGTCAACAAAATTCACTCATAAGTTTCATTGGCTTCTGCTATTCATGGTGCCATTGTTGTATTGTTGCTGTTATGCATTCACAATTTGATGATATTTTAATGAAACTGATCTCTTTATCAGTTATCCTGTTTTTCCAGTTGAATAAATGAACTTCAGTGAAAATGTTCAAGTCAAACCTCCTGGAGCTCATGTGAACTTTGCTTAATATTTCTAAAGTCATTTAGTCTACAGGCTAACTCAGTTCTGGAGCTGTTGAAATTATTAGTTTATTTATTGTAACTGTCGCTTCGTGTCTAGCTCCTAATGAAGTAAATTTTGTGGACCTTGTTGTAAAACTGACTTTATTTTGTTGGTGTGAGATAACTCAAAGTGTTGCGCTAATCTTCAGTTGTTTGCGTTGAGCTCCACCCATTTTTCTCATCGATTGCTGATGCATACAGTAATGTTGCTAAAAACTTCCGACTGTATTTTGAGACTTGTAATATTTATATATCTCTTTCTGAACACAAACGCCTGCTCAGGCTGATAGAAAGGTAATCACAGTATGAGCTCCAGATGAACCCCCTCTCCTTATTGCCCTCATCTTACCAGATAATCTTTAATCCTTTCTCTCTGTGTGTCGTTCACTGGGGTGACTGCACCACCAGACAGACTCAGTGGGTGAATTAGTACAGAAAGTAGATGTTGATCAGTTGTTTTATTTTGTTCTCTTGATGCACAAATTCAAAGCAGGGCTCCCCCCTCCCTCAAAACCTTACACTCATAAATAGTTTTATCCAGTTCCTGCATAATGTTAACTTTTACATGTCTCTCATTGCATGCATGTTATAATCAAATACATCACAATCATTTGCATATTATGCTACTACTTCCTTTACTCAGCTAACCGTGTACTCACCCAAGCTAATTCTCTTCTCCATCCAGGCCAGGAGGTCTTTGGCGTAGCGGCACCACATCTTAGCGTACTGCAGTGCCGTCTCCACTCCATCCTCACAGCGAAAGAGGGTCAAGTCTGCTTCCTGGGCTGTGAGGGAGTACATCAGCATCACTGTAGGCTCTGCACACTTAGAGCTCTATCCACAGGATGGCAAAGTCCACTGGGCTACACCCAACTGTTTGTTTCTCTCCTGGAGGACTCAACCAGCCCCCATACGCAAAAGAACCCCCTACCTTATTGTACTGCGTCACCCCAAACTTCCAGACTAAATCAGACTAGATAAAGCGAATAAAAAAGTACACAAACCCAACACAGGAAAGACTGATTGCATATGGCAATTCATAGCTGCTCCTCAGAGTAAAGATCTTGTATCCAGGAGGTCTCAGCCGACAGGAAGAATTTCTTACAAGCAAACAATTCTGGTGTACTATAGCTGGCTGTCAAACAAAACAGACATGTAACCCTACAGAGGAGAGTTTCCATCAACCAAAGACAAACAGATCTCACTAAATAACTTCCCTCCTCTCTGCTCTTCCTCTCTCTGCCTGGCCCCTCCCCCTCACACCTGTTTACTACTGGTCAGGGACAGAGACGCCAGTCAAAGCCAGCAGGTTGTGTCAGACACCATCATGTCACCGTTTTACTGTGGTCAGGCTGACAGGGTGTTTATATGGTAACCTCTTCTTGTCCTCTGTGACTCACAGCAATGCAGCATGGATAATGTATTGTTTTTTAAACTTGCTACATTACTTTTTATGTTCCAGCACCTCTGTATTCAACAATCAACACAAATTTTAAGAAAATAAATGCTAAAGCAATTATCTAAAACTTAAATCAACAGCTCTAATTCTCCCAGCAGTCAACACAATGCTGCTATTCAACAAGCACGTAAAAGAAAGTGAGGAGAGGTTGATTTTTACAAACAAAAACCAAAGAATAAAATTTTTTTTAAGGAGGTAAATCCATAAAAATGACATAATTGTGTAACTGATAACTGCATTTCCATTTTTATTTTATTTTTGTGAGCTTTAAGTATTTCCAGAAATAAAATCAGCGGTGCCACATGAGTACAACCTCCCCGCCTTGGGCTGAGGATTATCCTGGTCAGGTCCAGATTGTGGTGTGGCAGATCTAGAGGAGCAGTGAGTGAGGTTTACCCCCTGGTGTGTTAATGAGCAAGTGAGGTAAGATGTGGTGGGGGAGGAGTCCTGGAGGCAATAAGATTTAAGTTGCTTTATTTTATCTAGATTATCTTTAATGTCTGAGTTTGTTTCTTCAATAAATCCGCTGTGCTGACTGAGTCAAACTGATGCCTAGTGGCAGCTTTAGTTCTTTTATTTATTTCCTCCGTTTCTTTCTCTAGCATTTCCTCTCTCTTTAGTCCACCTTTTCTTAGAGCATCTGTGTCCTGCTTAAATCCTCTCCCTTTATCCTAATCTTGTTACAGCACGGCAACGCACAGCTAAGTATGTGAAAATAACTAAAGACTGAAATAGACACTCTACTCTGCTGCTTCTAATAATCTGATATAATGACAGAAATCAGACGTCTGCGCTTAGGTAAACTGGGTGTTGATTTACAGGAATCTTTCTTCCTGCCTCTCATCAGGACATGAAAGTTCATATAAGAAAAACACTGACTCACACCAGAAAGCCAACATCTTTCTCACAAATCTTACCTGTTTGATTTCCATCTGCTTCACTGGCCTCAGCAAGACTCTGTAGACAAAAAAAACATCTTTACATTGTTGGAGAAAGCAACTAATTTCAAGCATTCTGTAAGTGAACAATGAGATTGGCAATTTCAGCAACAGAACCTATAAGTTAAACTTTAATAAGAGGATAATTTAGGTTTTTCATGAGGAATTGAAAGCTTACACACACATCGTTTTGCTCTGTGACCTCTGTTGCGTCCACAGGGATGGATACTAAGATGGAGTCAGCATCATCCAGATCCTCAATTTCACTGAACACAGAAAAAATATAGTAGCAGAGAAACACACAAATCAAATACTACCTTAAAAACAAGGATTTATCAATAGAAATTTAGAGAGAAAACATAAAGATGTAATACTTACGTAGAAATAAACGATAAATCAAGGTTATCAAAATCCCTGAAGATCTCACTGTATCGCTTGGTTTCAGACTTATGAGGCACCTTCCTCACTTCTGAAATAAGAAATGAAAATAACAGAACTCATCTTCCTATATTTGTCACACCATGTTTAATCTTGACATGCGATCCCGTCCACTAAACCTCTACACAGAAGTGACAGCAAATCGGTCTTTAAAATATGTGAACAGTTCATATGATCTCAACACTTTATATTTTATTACTATATGACATAAAAGTAGCATTTACTCCTGTTACAGGTGGTAAACGTCTTGTGAATAGCAACACACTCACATATACATGTAAACAAGATTAAGAACTAGGATATAAAAACTTTCTAGCTTACTTCCTCATTAGAACTATAACAGCATTTCCTTCATTTTTTCTGAGAAAAACTCATTTTTAGACTAAATGTGTAAAAAAAAAAAAAAAAAAATCAGAATGACTTGATGCATTTTGTTGATGTAAGCTTAGACCTTTATATTATTCAACTGCTGTCTCATCTTAACACCTACCAAAAGGTTAAAACTCAATAGCTTACAACAAATGAGAAAAAGAAATCTCCCTCTCTCTCAGAGACGCCTCCATCTTGGTCAACCACATCCTGCGTACAATTTGTCAAGTCCCATAAGGCACACCGAGTCCTTGTTTTTCACACCAGTGGCAGTTCAGTGAAAGAATGAGAACCGAGAGTACGAATTAAATTTCAGTAAACTTCTTAGTTTTAAACTCAGACCTGCAACACGTTAAAAGCAACTCTACATTAATAAATGTCAGTCATGTGGAAGATTTAAGGATCTTTCAAGTCAATTCCAAACATTTCTATTAGAATGCAAATGTACTAACTGGTAAGAGTTCTTGCTTTTTGTAAGTAACGATGATCAATAAATATTCAGAAGTCAAACAAAAAAGAAGACAGAACTAGAATGTGTGAAAATGGAGACGGAGATCAGGAAGTTCACCAGCCTGTCTTTGACTGTTAAGATGCTTCACAGCACCACCAACCCTCTGACATGCAATTCGCCATGGCCTGCTGTGCATGCACCCACATGCAAAACCACAGTCCCAATGGCACTACAGCACTGACAGTAAAGCTTCAATAAACACATAAAATGATCATTTTTGCCACATAAAACCCATTATACATATAAATAAAAGCAGAAGAATAAAACAATAAGAGAGAAAGGATTATATAAGGAAATGAGCATCATGGACGTCCAGATGTGTGGCATGTAAAGCGTCGCTGACTCCAGTCTACCCTGAACTTGACATTGTTGGTGCTCACCTGAAGTTTGAGAAGATTCCTTGTTGGGCCGAAGTGCTTCCATTTCTCCCTGATGTCGCCGTTCCAGCAGCCAGACTCTAAGAGCAACACTTGCACATCTTTTGATTCACTCAGACATACACAATGAAAAAAAGTATTGTTAAAATGGTGGAAGATGTGCACTAGAGTGTGTACATGCAGTGACACACTTAGTAAGCTACGAGCTGTGACACTGCTTGCTACCGTTGACACTCTAAAAAAAATCTTCCTCTGGTGGAGTGGAGGTTGGCCAATGTTTGCACCATCAAGGGAAGAGGAAGTGTATCTTTGTGACAAAGTAGGCCCCACCTACACTATCTCGCCATAGTGAGAAGGTGACATTGTGTTAAAGCTTATTTTGTCTCACTAGGAAAGATGTTTTTTTTTACCTCTGACAAATTTGTGACTTATTAGTACATATGACAGCTAATACTTCCATCCTAAAACGCAGAATATAAAATGTTAGTTTACTTACTCTGATCTGCATAACTGTCAGTGGCTAGAGCTTCCAGTGCAAAAAAAAAGAGCAAATGAGGTCACAGTAAATCCCACAGGTTGTTTCTGTTTCATTACCTACAACACTGCAGGAGCCACATTAACAAGACAATTAACATCGGCAGTAAGGTGACAATAACAAATGAAGTCTTTTATAAACATTTTATTTAATTTCATGTTGTTTTTCAGGTAATTTTTGTGCACTGTGAACGGGTGGACTTATCTCAACAATATGTGAAAAATCAACCTTTGTTAGAAGTCCACACTTTTGATTTTTGGAACCTGAAAACAATAAATAACCTAAAAACGACTATGATTATGACTTTTTTTCACCCAATTTCACAAGCTCACTTAAAATGCTCAAATTCAGACCGACATGATTTGAATCACCAAACCTCTTAAAGGGAATGTGTAACCACAGAGCACTTAAGGTGGTTTGTTTTATAACAATCTAGAGAATTGGTTTGTGGTGAAAGTCTGGAGACAATTAAAAGGCATCAGCAGTGAAATGGACAGAAACTGAACTAGTAATTCTGTTGTTGTGAGTCAACAGGAACTGCTGCTTTGGTTATTTTCTTTAGTATTTATAGGTTACTAGAGTGTTGTCTCATTATTTATCAAAATAAGCCAAATTAAAGCGTTAAAGAAAAAAATCTAAAAGTTCTAGAAAAAGAAGAGAAACAAAGTTGACCTGCTTAACTCCTTGTTGTTCATAAAATCAGTTGGTTTATTCATCAGGGAGATCTAAAGAAGATATTTCACAGTAAAATAAAAATCAATTCAAATGACTGAAATGTGCCGGCCCTATTTCATTCTATGTTAATGTATTTTGCTCTTTCTGTATGACAGACAGAAGCTGAGAACTGCAAATGCCATTCAGAACAGCAAGTCTAGTGCCTCAGTGACGTAAAACCCAAAGATTAAACAAGATGCTCATTATCCCTTTTCATCATGTCAGAGATGAGAAATCTGATCTTTAGAAACTTTGATATCACATCCCTGGTGTGACGCTAAATCAGACGACAGACCTTAAACAAAATGATCAAACAAACAAAAAACCTTGAGCGCTCTGTCCGATGAACCTCTACATTTAAGGCTCTCGCTCAGTTTCTCTCAAAGCTCGTCCCGTGCTGTGCTGTCCAAAGGGGACTGGAGCACGTCCGTGTTTTGGGCCTCGCTACTAATCTCAGCCTGCTCCCGAGTTTTCCCTGAGCGTGCTCTGTCCCAGTCTGTACGGATCTTATCGTTGTCCCACACGGTGGAGGTCTCAGTGTCGCTGATGTAGCCTGGATCTCCTGTGTAGTGAGTTGGAAACACAAGGAGAGGCTCTGCAGAAAAAGCCTTCAGGTTCCTGTTTTCAAACTGTTCCATGTAATCAGAGCTGTCAATGAAGAGATGAAATAAGATAAATCCTCCTGCACTGTAGTTTTCTGTGTGTGTACTTTTACTAGTTGAGGTAAATACTTACACGGGATGTTTATTGTACATGACAGGAAGAAATTCATCCACTGGCAAAACTTTCTTTAGCGGTTCTGCTTTCAAAAGCTTCTCAGCACCTTGTAATGACATCATGTATCCTAGTGTCCAGTATGAATAGTCTGCTTCCACTAAGTTGTGTATATTTGGCACAGCTTTCTCTGGGCGATCCACTTGCATTCTCTTCCTACCAATATAGCTAGAAGAAGAAACCAAACAAGGAGAAGTGAACAGATATTATTGCTGGCTTTGGAAGGCTGGGTAACAATGGAAGATTACAAAGAAAGAACAAACTCACATTAGATCCCAATCCAGGCCTTCATGCTCAACCTCGCTCATCAAGTTCATCAAGCGGCGTTTAAAGAAAACCTCAAACCGCAGGTCGTCTTCAATCACCAGAGAAGTCTGCAGACGCCTCTCTACAATCTAAGGTCAGACACAGATTCGTCAGAATGTTCCACATCTGTCTGTGTTTTAACACTTAAATGCTCGGCTTTTAGAGTTCACCTCTTTCCAGATGTTGAAGTGTGAGAGAAAGCAACCCAGCTCTCCCTTTGTCAGCGGTCGGCCGTGGTAAGGGTCGCTGTACCCAGGGAGCATATGGACACCCAAAGCATGGACTTCACTGACATTCATTGCTCTAAAATGAAAAGAGAGGAAATGGGTCTAACTTATAAAGCGGAGATTCTCAGATAACGAACAGGATTCATCAGCAGGATAAACTTACTTCCCATCTACTGCTACGGTCACCTTACATGTGATCTCCTGCTCATACAGGGCTCTCAGCATACGCTCTCTACGGTCTCCTCGCTTCTGCAGGTTTATCATGAACACCTGCAGATGCAGTAAAACCAACCAGTGTAATTATAGATTTAAACAGCAGGGGGGGCTTTCAGTGGAGAAATAGGCAGAGGGCCATTTTTGCATTTTCCCATCTTCACTTCACTCTTTACTCACCTCATCAAACCCCATTTTGTCAGGTTGTTTTCTAGGAACATGTATGTATTTGGAAGGCATCACTGGAGAATTTCGCACTACACAGTAAGAGGGAAGATGGATGCAGAAATGGTATAAATGACATGCAGTCTTAGGATTCAGGATGACAAACAAGGCAGCAGAAATTTGGATAAAGTCAAAAAGAGGAAGCTGGGTGAGACATAAAAAGAAACAAGAAAAATAATATTAATTGAAATGCAAAACACTCACCGTTAACTTCCAACAGAGTGTGCAAGAAGCTGTCAGCTTCATCTCGCAAGGAATTGTGGGAGCGCAATGGTACAGGGAAGAAACCATAGATCTCTTTGTTACACACAAACATTTGAACATCTGAAAAAAGCAGAGGATCAAAATGTGAATCTAAAAGCATAAAAAGCATTAAGACTCAAGATACGTGCACTAACTGTAAAATACCTGCCATCCGAGCAGAGAACGAAAACACAATGATGTCATCAAAGGCCCAGCTGTAGTCTGGATGTGGTGGATGAAAGGCCAGCTGCCTCGATGCTTCTTTCCTGAGGTCAATCAGGAACGTGGAGTGAACCATTGGAACAGCAAAACAGCCCTTTCTTCCTAGCTTCCTGATAGGTATGTAGGCAGGGGTCCGCTTATAGTAACCCTGATGACAGGAATATGATGTAGGTCAAAATCCACAAAGGGGTTCAAAGCATTTGCCTAAATGCACTCAGTTTGCATGACGGTACCTGGGAGGTCATCCCACACCAGAAGTTTGAATAAGCTGCTCGGGAGTCAAGCATCGGAGCAATAATAGTCTTATTCTCTTTCATGAGCTTCCAGAGAACATTGGTATTGATGAGAAGGTTGTCACAGTCCGCCAACTGCACAGAAGACAGAAATTAGACTGAAATACATAAAACATAGTCTGGTTAATGGAAAGTTTAAATGGAGCACTAAAACAGTACGTTACTAAAAAACTGCTCATTTCGGTTCTGTTTTAAATAGGAAAAGCTAAGAAATAATGCTAAGATGACAAAATTATTGCAATTCTGGATGTATGTGACTTCTAAATTATACCCCACTAATGCTAGAGAATGTGGGTTGGGCTGGAAATTACAATTATAAATCTGCAGAATTCAGAGTTCAAGGATCTAAATTAACTACTGTGTACTATAATAGAAACTTTGGGAGACGAAGTTTAATTAGATCAGTTGAACACCCTGTGTTCCTCAAGTCATAAATTATAATTGTGGGGACGTTTGTGCATTTATGCTTTAGCTGCTACTATCAAATTATAAAAATAGCATCAGTAACAGCTGGCTCTGTGTCTTTTCAGTCAGTATGCTTAAAAATTTATTCCAGAGAATTTTATTGACCTACCATGAAGTAGTCTGCCCACATATCCCGAGCAGACTCTAATGCAACTTGCCGAAGCTTCATAACATGTTCATAACGAAGATCTGTCCAGTGTTTTGGACCATCTTCATCCTTATAATGTCTAAAAACAACAGACAGATTTTTACATATCTGGCTGTTTATATATTTTACCAGGAGCTGCAGTAAGTAACAGAACAAACCTAGGTTCTTCTTTTGGCCTCCACTCTACATTATGATAAAACTTCTCCACTTTTGAAAGCCAGTCACGCAGAATCACTGTGGTGTTGTCCTCATTGTGATCAGTTGCTACCCTGTCAAAAAAAGAACACATGCAAATAAACATCAAACAGCTTGAACATGATCAACAAATGGTTAATAATCAAGCACAGCAGAAATGCCAGGCTGGGTTCAAGCAACGCTGAAAGAAAAAAACTTGGGCTCAAATAACGAGTTCACTCTTTGTGGTCTTATTGTCTGCAGCTGTGGGAACAGACACAACTGTTACCGACACCAACATCACAAAAGAGCAATCTGTGCAACTATCTGATATCTTTCAGGCAGGCATTTTAAGGAAGCTTGTTGAAAGAAAATGTATAAAAGCAGGAAACGTTACAGAAGTGAAACTGCTGCCTGTAATGTCTCTGAAAAGAAGGAAAAGACTTCAAATGAGGTTATGTGTGAGGCAAATTAACTCATATTAGAATATCTGTATGTCTGGTGTAAAATGAATAAAATCTCTCCATTTAGTCAGAATAAATTTGTCTGTCAAAAGGTGCAAAATACTGCTTTCGGTTTACTTCTTCAAGCTTTGCTCCTAAAACAAAATGTGCCATCAGCCAGCTGGGTTTGTATTCCACTCCTATGGATGAGTCATAAAGGATTTTATGGAAGATTTCCTGTGGATCTGCAAGAACACTGCAGCTTCTTGCTTGACCCACATTTCTGCTCAGCACCCTTCAAATTACTCCAGCTTTTACTTAAGACTGTGCGTACTTCCTGTTTATGCTCAAATCAAACAAATTTACAAAAGACAGCATACCCCTGTACTCTAAAGACAAATGAGAGGCACGTCTCTTCTATCTAGTCTATTTTTATTTTTACTGTAAAAGGGCAGAATGCAGGCCTAATTGCAGACACCAAAGATTTAAATGATGGTTTGGCAGATTTTGATTCCGAGGCTTTGGCATGCTTACAAACAGCATCGAGAGCACCCAGTAAAATACATAAAACATAGAGTGTTTATAGCTGCATGAAGTTGTTTGCATTTTTCACGTTATTTAATGTGTGTGAGCATGTAAACCTGAACTATACTTGGAAAAGAGTTTAACAAGAATCCCCTCCTTTTCACAGACAACTCACTCTTATAATGCCTTTAAATTTGGTTAAATTACTCCATCAAGTCACCAAGTGAAAATCACACTTCATGAGTTCTCAGGGTAGTCATGTAAGCTGCTCAGAGCTAAAAGTTTCAAGTGTGGGTGGGCTGTTGGAGCATGTCATTTAGTCAGATTTTTATGTGAGAAACACCACCCATTCACTAGCTTCACTTTTCCCAGCCAGATGTAGAAGACAGATGTTTAATCTGCACAAGATTAACTGTTTAGAACGTTGTGTTGGCTGCAAATAATTGGCACATTGCAGATGAGTAGGCTCTGGAACAGAAACAGAAAATGTGAGAAGCCCTATTTTTCTTTACACTTCAATATGTGAAATTGAATTTGACTAAATAAACAAATATATAAATTAATATACATTATAACTCTTTGTGTGAGTATTTATTAAAATAAAGCATTATGGGGATAGATTAGATTTTCTCAGTTAGGTGAAAGAGATTAGATTTTACTGGATAGATGAGCTAACTGGGTCATTTTAGTAGTGTTTCTGCTTTCCTAAAACAAATTTATTCTCAAAAACATTATTTATTAAACTTAAATTGCACATTATATGATTATTTTCAAATTCTGTGGTTATCTGCAGAGAAAATTAGCTGCAGAGCTAACAACTCTCGCACTTACGTCTGGAATTTCATTCTAATTCAGCTGAAATAACAATAAAATGTTTATTTTATGATGGTGTAAAGTTTGTGAAATAGCATTTGCAAACACTGCTGAGATTTCTTAGATTATAATTATTTTAAGACACTTTTAAGACTCGATTGTAACCATCAGGTTATATATCTGATCAGAAGTAATCTCTGTTTTTCCAAACTGAGGTCATTCAAAGAGTTACAACAAACTACAAGCCCACTTCAAAAGTTTGGAACCACCACTTTTAAAGATGTTTGGCCTGTCAGGGTTGTTACGTGAACAAACTTGATAGATTTATGGTTTTCTCATTACACAGAAGCTTGAGGATGATGAAGATGAAGCTTGGGTTTGACTTCTGAATCACACAGCGCCCCTTGTGGCCAAATTACTCACGTCCCCTCCCCTCCACGTTTACAAATGAATCATAGGACTCTAAATCAAGTGTTCATGTCTCTTTCCCAAGTTTGTTTTTATCTTTAAATAAAATCAGTCTTGATGATTCAGTCTGATGGTGTATGATGAAATTCATGTGATTTTACCCTGAATAACTCCAAAAATCTGGCTGATGCTCGGTAAGTCTCCACCCACTTTATTCTCCTTCCTCAAAAATCAATATTATGCTCCCATTTTCTTATTTTAAGGGTAGTTTCCTGAAAATCATCAAATAATTTTGACTGTTCAGCAGCTTGGAAATCCAACTTTTCTCTATCAACTTACCAGAGAGCCATCCGGTCTTTGGGGTAGTTGAGGCGCTCAATAGTACCAAGGAAGTACGGCAAAGAGTGCTCGGAGTTTCTGCAGATGAGGGCGAGCAGAACCCGGGGAGCGAGGAGCGGAGACTCGGGGCTCCAGCGCTCCTCCGCAAAGTATCCCCGGACAGGAGAGCAGCAGGACAGGAGCAGGAGGAGCGGGGCGGCGCGGAGGACGGAGACCTTATCCATCGCGACAACTTCGGCTTTTATAGAATGTTACGCTGGAATTGAGGCTCTTTTCAAACTACAGAAAATAGACTTAATACTTTTCGAGGCCATCACAAATATACAAGACAGAATGAGCATGTAGCAGAACGAAGTAGAGCTTTAAAGGGGTGGGGTGTGATTTGGTCTTAAAGGGGATGGGCCTCAAAGCCTAACACAATTCATGTAAGTGTTGTTAATATAAAACAAAATGATTTCAGCACCAAAAATTACTTAGTTTATTTGACACTTTACAAATCACTGCCAAGCACTGAATGAGAATAAACAACTTCAGACATTAGGCTACAAAATCATGACAAAGCAGATTAAGATACTGTTTTATGAAACTAGCCAAGTAAACACAAATTTAAATAATTTTAAAAATGGTGAAGAAAACGTATGTTGTTGAAAGTCTTCTACTTCAATGAAACATAGATTTTCTGTGTTTTATAGCTTGTGTTTGCTAAATACATAAATGATAATCACATGAAGTGTTACACCTTGAGCTAGAAAACATTTTTGTTGAACAATAAGTAAGATGACTGCATTGTAATGCAATTGAATTTGTGTTTAAATTAGGTTATTTTGATATTTCACCCTATTCCAGATGCACACAAACAGCCAGTATGTGCTAAATTATAAAGATTAATTCTTTATTAGTTCTTTGTTCATCCACACTAAGCTAACTGAAAGTCTCACTAATGCAGGAATGTAACTGAGGTCCTGCTACAGTTTGGCCCCTGAACTGAACCTCTCCACCTGAATAGTCAAGGAAGCAGCTGCAGGGTCGTCAACAAGCCAAAACAGCTCACCGTTGGTTGGGACAACGCGAGCTGCTGGAAACGCTGGGCCTTCTCTACCCTCCAGGACTTCCTGCAAAAACAAAGAGCACTGTGTTGTAATACAACTGCATTATTACGTAACTAGTACTTACATTTTCTGATGTGCAAGTGGGTCAAACATATTTATACTGGAATTATAAACCATTTTACAACTCTTTGAAACTAAAGAAGGTGAAAATTTTGGTACTTGTCATCAAGTTTTACTCAAATACCTGGTTTAAAATCTAAACTGTCTATTCTTTAATATTTTCATGATTTAGAATGGCATAATTCAGAGAAAAACAACAACTCAGTAAGTGTTACCTTTAAAACTGGTGCTTTGCTCCCACCTGTAGATACAAAAGCTACACATCGGGCAGAATTCACCACTGGAAAAGTCATAGTCACACGCTGAGGCGGTGGTTTGGGAGAATCGTTGATAGGAGCCACAATCTTCTTTGTTTCCTGAATATATGTCACAGACAGACCAAGCCACAATAAAAAAGCAACATGGAAACCACAGTCAGTGGCACATTTTCTAAATCCAGACAATAACAAGACAGATTCAACTAGCATTGTAAATGAAAGTTTTCAGTTCAAGTTAGGTCTAAGTGGTAAATTTTTCATAACATTCCATATTTTAACAGTCACAAGCTCCTGCAACACTAAACTATCAATCATTGCTTTCTGGCCCAAAGTGTCACTTAAATCTGAGGAAGGGCAGTGGCCCAAAACATCACTTATATTACATTTTTGCATTGGGAGCTTGGCTGGCTTGCAGATCTGTCTTTCATTAATCTAAATGCATGCAAACGCAATTCTACAAACAAGAAGTGCTCTGTGTACAGTCCTCACCTCCAGGAGAGGGTGATCTGGAAAAAGGGAACATGTGTGTCCATCAGGTCCCATACCGAGCAGCAGTAGGTCAAATACGGGGAAGTTGTCACCTGGGAAGGCCTGTGATATTTGAAAAAAGCTAATCAATACAACAGATATTATCCATGACATGTAATCTACTTTATGATTAATCTGCACCTCTTTCAGTTTGTGGGTATAATCCTCAGCACACTCATTCAAAGGCAGAGAAGAGTCAATAGTTAAGATTCCACTATCAGGGATGTTTATCTTGGTAAACAACTGATTCTGAAAAAGAAGCAAAGTATTACATGTTAATAAAATCATATAACAAATAATGTAAGCACACTCTTTACAAACACACAACATAACAATATACCTTGTAGAGCCCATAGGTGCTCTCTGGGTCATCAAAGGAAACCAGTCGCTCATCACAGAAGCCAACCAACCACTTGTTACAGTCCAGATCCGGAAGGGCAAGCAGCTCTTTGCTCAGCATGGACACAAGGCTTCCTCCAGAGAGGCCCAGAGAGAATCTGCCACGAGAGGAGATGGCTTTCTGCGCCCGTGAGATTACTAGATGGGCCAGAGCAGGACCCAGCTCTGCTGAAGAGGGAAAGACTACAACTCTTCTTCCAGCCATGAGAGCACTATAACAAAAGGAGAAGATGAAAAATTGCTAAACAAAAGGAAATTACTAATCAGTACTGCTAGTCGTGATGTGTTTGCAAAGGTTTTGGAGCCTTTAAAAATAGACAAACTTATTTATCAAGTTAAGGCACTTTTAGACTATTTTGATAGAACTGGTGGCTGGTGGTTCCTCAGTTACTGGTGTGTTTAAACTGGTACTGTGAGAACTGGATTTCACAACATGATAACACATGCGTTATTTTAACATATTAAACTAAAAAGAGTCGTATGTTATATCTATAAAAACGTTTTTTTCTTACCTTGTGGAGGAAAGCTCAGCAGCAGATTGCTATGCGGATTTTCAGTCGGCAAATGGATAAGTTTGATTCGAAGTACTACTTCCTGAAACTACGTTATAGCAGCCAATCACAATTACTGGAATGCCGCACTGCATTGTGGCCTTTGAAGTTGCCCGGTGAATGGCGACAATGGGAGCGGAAGATAGCCTATAAAATGGCAACAAGAAGGTAAAGCAGAATTGTTGTTGTGATTAACGCAAAATGATAATATTAACTGATTAATTTACGTCTATACGGTTTAACATTACAGTATATTTTTAATGCCTGTGATGTTTCCTCCCCGCCGCTAGGTGGCATCAGTATGCATTTCGACCAACTGAGTCTAGAGTCTGTTTAGGCATGTTCAGTGCCTTTCTCGTACAGTTTCTTGCTAATATTTGGAAAACATTCTGACCGTATCAGTTTTTCTCGGTGTATTTTATTTGTTTCAGAGACGGAAGAAACATGTCTGCAGTATTTTCTTTCCAGACCCAACTCGTCTCCATTATGGACGCGTTATCCAAAACAGCTGTAATGGAAATAAGCAAACTGGTAGAAATCGAGTCGAAGATGTTGAAAATCGAGATAACCCGGGGGCGGAATGAAATCGCTTCGCTCACAGAGAAACTGCAGCTGATGGAGAAGTTACTTCACATGGCACAGGGGCGCAGTCAGGATGTAGCAGCAGCGGCTGCTTCCTCCGTGATGCGAGAATCTTCAGAAAACGAAGATTTTTTGGTGCCTGAGAGGACAAGACCTGTCATTAAAAGGTAGAACTCACGATTTCTATGTGTGAGCAGTAGGTAGATGTGTTTGTGTTCACAGTATCATTTAATCTTGTTTACTACCTTTGTTGTTTTCGACCTCTGGTGTAACTAAAGTGCACTGCATCCTAGTGAAACTCTGTGGGAAAACATAACTTCCTCTACCGAGAGAAGCAGTTTGCATTCAAGTGAAGAGCATGCTGCAATTGAAGTAAGTCTGCAATCATTATTATTGTATTATAACTGTAGTTTTCTCACTTGTGCAATCAATTTGTACTTTTTCTGATTAGCTGCCAAACCCACCAAAAGAGCACTCTGAGCTGATAGTGGTAAAAGCAGAGCCACAAGAGATGGGCAATGGAAACGCTGAACAAGATATAACCAGTGAATACAGTGAGTTTTTTGTTGTTGTTGCAAGATAACTATTGCTTTATAACATCATCACTAATCAAAATAGTTCCTATCAGTCACATTCACTTTAACTTCTGCACAGTTATCTTATTGTGCCTATAAAAAAGTTTTCACCCCCTTTGATGTTTTACCCTTTTTTGATTTTTTTTTCACAATAAACCTAATAATGACAAAGTGAAAACTGATTTATACAAAATAATGACAATTCAATTAAAATATATAACATAAATAAGTGATTGCATAAATATTCACCCTCCCTCATTAAGTTGTATTTGGTAGATGCACCTTTGGCTGCAATCACAGCACAGAGTCTGTGTGGATAGGTCTCAAGTCAGGCTTGCACATCTGGACGTTACAATTCTACTACATTCTTTATTGCAAAACTGATCAAACTCTGTCAGGTTGCGTGGGGATCAGGTGTGTGACCAGTGAAGGACTCT
Source organism: Callopanchax toddi (assembly GCA_006937965.1). NCBI lineage: Eukaryota > Metazoa > Chordata > Actinopteri > Cyprinodontiformes > Nothobranchiidae > Callopanchax > Callopanchax toddi. Next base: position 363,035 of record SSNR01000030.1, on the reverse strand, counting down.
GGTAACAGTTGTTGTATGCAGAGTCTCCCATCTCAGCTGATGAATTTTAACATGGTAATTCTCTGTCAACAGGAGGGGATGCAGTCACAGACACCCAAAAGAGTCTGGATGTGATGCAGCATCCCAAACCCATCGTAGAACACCAGCAGCATTTATTCACTAATAGAATTGTGACTCTGAGCACCCAGCAGTCAGAAATGCATTGGAATCCACAATTAGCACCTGCAAACACAACCCTACAGGTTGGAAAAGGTGCAGCTCAAAATGCAGCTGCACAAAGTGTGAATGTGCTCAGGAACACGAAGCTTCACAATTTTAGGAACTCTGCTGCAAAAAGGTTTGGCTGCTTGCAGTGTGGTAAGAGTTTCAGGTGCTTCAGTCAACTTGAAATTCACCAAAGAAGTCACACAGGTGAGAAGCCATTCCGATGCACACTGTGTGGAAAGCGATATGCCCAAAAAGGGCACCTGTACACACACCAACGGACTCACACCGGAGAAAAGCCATATCGATGTCCTATTTGTGGAAAAGGCTTCATTCAGAAATGCACCCTTGATATGCATCAGCGCACGCACACAGGAGAGAAACCTTTTGTTTGTGTCAACTGTGGCAAAGGTTTCACAAAGAACTGTAATCTGAAAAAACACCTTGCAGTACATCTAGATCCTAATTTGAACATCTATGGCAGTGAATCCAGTGCACCATCGTTTAGTGGCACGTTCGTAAATGAAACTACATAAAACACAACCACATATCATCTCTGTTTATTTTTGGTTTCATGTTTTGTTAAAAAAAACAATAAACTCATCTTTGATAAGATTTGAGTGTTTGTGTCACTTGATTTTACTGTGTTTATGTTGAGTATTTCAGAAAAAGGCCTAGAAATGTCCTATAATTAAACACATTTCTGTGCAAACTAGCTTAAACTGATGCTGTGCTAGATTTAAACTAATGTTTCAGTGTGGTTAAAAACAACATTGAAAAATCCCCTGAGAACTTACTGTGAAGACTGAACTACAAATGTGCTTCTATTACTGTGTATAAAATGTAAATACGATGTTTATAAAAAATATTTACATTTATTTAAAAAATAGGCTGTTATTCCCAATAATGCCCACTAGATGTCGGGTATTAATTTTTAAAAATCTATTTTAAGAGGCTTTTTATAAAATCTTTTGTATTGTTTGCAATACATATATTTATTTGATACAATTCCATCAATAATGTTTTTCTCAAATATGAAAAACTATGTAAATGTTTATTCTGTTAGTAACAAAGTTGTAGTTCCTTCAAAAGAATTTAGTAAAGCACACGTTTTATATTTCTTTCAATAATTCTTAATAAATAATAATTGGGATGTCAAACTGAAATCATTGTGACTGCTGTATAGAAATGTGTAGTAGTTGATTTCAAAAGCAGTGGTTATTATTAAAGAAGTGATTTGGTAAATATTTAAAGGTCTCAAAACTTGAATTAAAAATATTAAATATCAGTCTGGTGTATTTATTGTTTATTTCTTCGTGTCGTTTCTGCCCAAACCCTGAAGCTGAGCCGCTGAGTTTCATACACCGCTGTTGTGCTCGTCGACGCTCGAGCATATAGTTTTCCCATAATCCTTTGCTGTCGTGCTGTATATTTGATTAAAGGAGCAACGTTTCCACGGTCGGAATAGTGCCAAATTTTCGAAATATTCAGCTTCTCTGACGATATGATGTGCGACACAGCAAACAGGAGTTTCCGAATGCAACTGGCCACGATTCTTGACAAGCTAACAAAGACAGCTTTGGTGGAAATCAGCAATCTGGCTGACGAATGCTCCTCCGTCCTTCACACCGAGATATCTCTGCACAAGACGGAGAACGAGGCGCTGAAGAAGAGGTGCTACTCTCTGGAGGTCCAACTGAGAGCAGCCAGGGAGGGACAGTCTTACCCTGGACATGTAAACAACTGTCTCAACCGAAGGCAACTTTCAGGTCAGATAGACGGACAAAGACTTATTTTGGCTGTCAATAGAGAATGCTTTATTACAGAACTATGATTGTTTTTTTTGTTTTTTTACATCTTTAGACACGACAGACATCTATTTCCGACAGCTAACGTTGCTATATCTCTACAAAATACACGTTAGCAGCAATCAATAAGTCTGAATGTGCTTTCCCCAGTAGATCAATCTGCTCCAGCTATCGATGGAGTCTTTGGGAAAGACTGGTGCATGGACCTGTGGAGAGAAGAGAAGCAGCCTCCTCAAAGAAGAGAGCCAATGGACACTGGAGCTTTGACAAACATAGCACAGGTTAGCCGTCTGTAAGCAGTTCAGTCACACAGTGAGTGGGCTGACTAAATAAATGGATGCTCTATTTATAGCTGTTTCTCTTGTTAATAGGCAACTGAAATGATAGGAAGAGAATCTGACATCATCTTCGTCAAGGAGGAGACATATGATGATCCGATTGGTCAACAGATGAGGCATACAGAGGAACAAAAAAGTAAGTGTTGGCTGTAAACAAAACCATATTTATAATTCCAATGCAACCTGTGACTTAACTGCATTTATTCTTATTCTACAGTTGTTGGGATGTTTGAGGATGACGGCATGCTTCACAGATCTGTTGATGAACTGCAGCTTCACTCAGGGGAGTTGAACAATTTCCCCATGATGTCTGAAAGTCAAATACGAGTGCAGCCAACAATTGCAGACAGATTAATAGATGATGCAACAATGAATAGTCTGACCGAAAACACAAATCCTCCTCCAGTCGCAGTGGAAAACGCAGAGTACGCTAAAGAACTCAGTCTTCATCCAAAACCTGTTAAGCCATCGAAGCGTTTTGAGTGTTTGTTCTGCGGAAAAATCTTTAACTATTTGAGCAGTTTGAAAGTCCACATTAGACGACACTCAGGTGAGAAGCCTTTTAGCTGCACGGTGTGTGGTAAGCGCTTTGCTCAGAAAACATACCTGAAATTGCACCAGCGAGTGCACTCAGGAGAAAAGCCATACAGCTGCCCAGATTGTGGGAAAAGTTTTTCCCAGAAAAGCTCTCTGAATATCCATCTTCGAACACACACTGGGGAAAAACCTTACAGCTGTATGGATTGTGGTAAATGTTATGCATACAAATACGGTTTAAACCACCACCAGTGTTTCAACTGGATGGTCAAACCAGAAGTATTTGACAGAGGTTCTTTCAGTTCTGCTCAGAGTGACTCAACATGTGCCAATGTGTCGTTACAAATACCAAGCATAGATGAAATAAACTTATTCGATACAAAGAAAAGCAACTTATAATGTCTATAGCTAACTTTGCTGCTGTTTGACATGCTTTTTAGCTTTACTGCAGAAGCAAATGCTGGGACTTATGTATTAGAGGCTCATAGCAAAATTAAAAAATGTCAACAGCAAGCAGTGTGGATAGACAAACACTTAACCTCCATTTCACTCATATGTATGTACCTCACGTCTCAGGCCACAAAGACCTGTTCTAGAAAATGCCAAAATATTTACCCTAAGCAGGAGCTCCTGCAAGAATTTTAAAGCTACCTCCTTTCAACAAAGAAGAAATACAGCTGTTGAATTACCCAGGTATCACCACTGCTCTGTACTTCTCATGCCATACCTCATAAGATCAAACTGAATGTGGAGGCCGGTCTCCCTAAAGAACACAACTGTAGTGAAAATGTTTGTCTTGTGTATTTAAATCAGTTCTAAAAGCTGTTGTCTAATTGATGTTATTGTTTTGAAAAGATATATTTTTATTGTTATTTAAAGAAATGTTTTGTCAACATGGTTTATTTTGTCTTGTAGTCTTTTATGCCTAGTGAATGCCAGGTTTGCCTGCAATGTGTCCCCGAACAGAGTAGCTGAGTGAACAGTTTCTGTCAAAAGCAGCAGTTTTTTTGTTGTGGATATTTCTCTACATTCATGCTTTCTGCTGAGTTCTGCTTTGTTTGCACTGTTCAAGTTAAATATGTAACAACTCCAGGGATGATTCTTGCAGCCCATGTTTTGATTAGTAAAAAGACCATTAATGATTTTAAAGTATTATATCAAATAAAACTGAAATCACAACATGAACACTCGTGGCTGTTTTATTAGACAAACAATGAAACAAACTAATGTACCAATAAAACTTTAGAAAAACCATTTTATTAGTTTTCCTAGCAAGATACTAGACTACAAATGATTTCACAAATACTATTAAAAACCTATACACTAGAAAGTATAAGTAATATGATGCATCCTAAGATATAAAGCTAATAATAGTTTATTATAATCAGTCAATTCTGCATTTCTGTTAAGTTTTCACCTTCTTGCTGACCTAACGGTCTTTCTCCAACAACCTCACGATTCACATGTGCCATCAAATGATGATTGAGGTTCACCTTTTGTGTAAAACTCTTCCCACATTTAACGCAGCGGAAAGGCCTCTCACCAGTATGGATGCGCATATGACATTTTAGATTTCCTTTCTGGGTAAACCATTTCCCACACAAACTGCACCTGTAAGATTTCTCTCCTGTGTGAACAACGTAGTGGATCCTCAGAGCCGATGGGTTCGCAAAAATCTTTCCACATAATTCACAAGACCTGCTGAATCTCCTTGGGGGAACTGGAGGCACACAGCTGTGTGAATTTAACTTGTTTCTGTGAGGAAAATGCTGCTTACAAATGCTGCAGAAGTTTGACTTATGTGACTTCATGTGGCGTGTCAGAGTTCCCTTATGAAAGAATGCCCTGTTACATATTCGACATGAAAATGTGTCCATGTTTGTCTCGCTGCTGCTTTGTAGACTAGGCATTCTGAAGTCATCATGGGAATCGTTAAGGTTTGTGCATTGTTCACTGCAGTTTGTTGGCGATGTCTGCAGTTCATCATGACTGGACCCAGCTGTAGCACTTTGAGCTGATTCATGTTGGCTTTCTTGAACAAACTGGACATCATCATCATCATCCTCCTCCTCCTCTTCCTCAACTTCGATTGGAATGATGTGACTGCTGAAGGCCTCACCTGTAGCATCAATAGATATCAACCGAACAGCTGTTTCTTCAGTGCCTCCTGTCAGGTGAGCTGCACTCTGATCAAATTGCAAGCTACAAGTGCTGCTGTCGTCTACCGAGAAATCCACTGACAGCTGCTCAGGTTCCTCAGGCATGCATTCTTTGTGTTCTGTTGCATAAAAGATATCAAACATTCAAACTGCAGGTAAAGTTACGAGAGATTCAAAGATCAAGATTCCTTTTATTTGTCAAAATATATAACATTTCCATTGCACTTATTTAAAAGAAGCTCTCACTAAACCTGACATGTCCTCATAGCAACTATGACATAGTTCCTCCTTCACAACTTACCTTCTGTATGAAGTATTTCCTGCAGGGAGGAAGTAGAAGTGCCTGCCATATCCTCCTCCTCCTTGATTTCAGGAATTGTGATTTGGTCTGAGTGTGTCTCTACAGACTTAACAGGAAAAAAAATTCTACATGTTAAAATGTAAAAATACACTAACATTTTCTATGACAGTTTGGGGTTTTAAAGTTATCACATAGACATAGTTTTGATATCTGATTGCCATTTCTCAAAACATGTTTTGTAATAAATAAATAATATAAGCTTAAAGTTATGTATTGAAACATCAATGACTGTGGCAAACTGGTAATAAATTAATTCCATTATTATCACATGTTATAAGACAAACTATTAAACTTTTTCTCACCTTCTCATGGGTGCTTGATGACTCTGTGCATCGCAGACTGTACGGGTCTCTGTCTTTCCACAGATTCATACACCAATCTTTTCCAAAGATAGCCTTTATTGTGGGAGAACCAGATACTGGGGTGGAAATACATATAAGAAACACAAGTAATAAAAATATAAAACAATTTTGATTATTTCTGTTCACACTTGACTGCTGTAATTTTGTGATGAAACCGAGTTACCATGAGGAGCATCCTCGTCTCTGTAGCAGACAGTTTGGACACCGACGCTTCGATAACCTTTACACATCTTAGAGTTGTCGCTCCTCACAATTGTTAGCTCGCACTCGAGGCTGTTTACTTTTTCCGCCAAAGCAGAATTTGCAAACAGAAGCCGAGAGAGCTCCAACCGCAGCTCAGCCGAGTCCTCATCCACCAGTTTAGAGACCTGACTCAAGGCAGACTTAGCCATCGTCTCCATGATAGACGAGAGCTGAGAGTGAAAAGAAAGGCGGCTCGCCATCGTAGATTGAGGGCTGAAACAAAGCTCCTACACATAAAAATTAAAATACAAACCCCAAACCCGTTACTTAACATACAAATAAACAATACACACGTGGAACGCGCAGCTAATGACGTGAAATTAAGTTAACAACGCTCAAAAAGCGGGACTCAAATAAAAGTTGCAAAGATGACGTATTTCCGGTGCTGGTGTTGTACTGAAAAGAGTACTCCTTTCATGAGTAGCACTGTCACGAGAAGTATGACTTGAAACAAGCAAACAAATAAATCTGAAATTATGTTTACACTAAAAATCGACCCAGATTAAACAATGTTTCTACGGCTGCAAGAAAACAAAAGACAACTTCAAAGATGAGTAGAAATAAGTATAAACTTATATAATCCTTTTAATTCAACAATTTATGTAATTTATATTAAAAAAAAATCTTGTTTTTTATTGTTTATTTGATTATTTTATTTTCATCATATTATATTAAAGGTGTTTCTTTCCAGACTTACCTAATCTTCTAGGGCGCTTTGAAATGCATTTCCCATGAGGTGGTGCTTTTCACACACGGGGTACATTTTCTGGTACAACACCTGCGGATGTAACTGGTCAGCTGCGTTTTGCTAGAGGACTTCCTGATTAGCGAATGAAACCATAAACTGAAAGCTTTTTCTCTAAGATATTAGCTTAAATGCTACTCGCTTTATTTTGCACCAAGACAGACTTCAGTAGACGTGATCCGGGGCAATCGCAGCTGTGAAAATGAACGCCGAGAAGGACTTTTCTCCTCTGACGCCCAACATTGTCAGGGCTCTGAATGATAAACTGTACGAAAAGCGGAAAGTCGCAGCTCTGGAAATAGAAAAGCTGGTGCGGGAGTTTGTGGCTCAGAACAATTCAACTCAAATCAGACATGTGATCCAGATTTTGGCATCGGAGTTTGCTCTCTCCCAGCACCCCCACAGTCGGAAGGGGGGTCTCATTGGTCTTGCAGCCTGCTCCATCGCCCTGGGGAAGGACTCAGGTCTGTATCTGAAGGAGCTTATTAAGCCTGTACTCACGTGCTTCAATGACTCAGACAGTCGTTTGCGCTACTATGCTTGTGAGGCGCTCTATAACATAGTGAAGGTGGCCCGGGGAGCTGTGCTGCCACACTTTAATCTGCTTTTTGATGGCCTCAGCAAACTTGCAGCAGATCCAGACCCTAATGTGAAAAGTGGATCTGAGCTCCTGGACAGGCTGCTCAAAGACATCGTTACAGAAAGCAACACGTTTGACTTGGTGGCATTTGTCCCCCTGCTGAGGGAGAGAATCTACTCAAATAATCAGTATGCCAGGCAGTTTATCATTTCTTGGATCCATGTTCTGGAGTCTGTGCCGGACATTCACTTGTTAGACTATCTCCCAGAGATTCTGGATGGGCTCTTTCAGATCCTGGGTGACAACAGCAAAGAGATCCGTCGGACATGCGAGGTAGTGCTGGGAGAGTTTCTGAAGGAGATTAAGAAGTCGCCCTCCAGCGTGAAATTTGCTGAGATGGCCAACATCCTTGTCATTCACTGCCAAGTTCCTGATGAAGCCAAACTCACAAATGATCTGATCCAGCTGACAGCTATGACATGGATGAGGGAGTTTATCCAGCTCGCAGGCAGAGTGGTGCTCCCTTATTCCTCTGGCATTCTAACTGCGGTGCTCCCTTGCCTTTCCTACGATGACAGAAAAAAGAATACTAAAGAAGCAGCCAGTGCCTGTAATCACATTTTGATGAAACTGGTGACTCCTGAGGATGATGAGGATAATGAGGAGGAAAGAAGTGGAAGCACTGGGTCCCCGTCCACAGGAGATGCCCAGTCCAAAACAGAGGGAGACACCAATGATGCACTGAATGTATCTCAAGATTCTGTAGGCTTCAGTAATATCAGTTTCTTCACTCCAGCAAGTACTGATAGGCCTCAGGTAACGCTGGACCTGGATGGCATCGTACAAGTATTGGACCGCCACCTCCATGACTCGTCCACTGGCATGATGACCCGCATATCTGTCCTCAAATGGCTTTATCACCTCTACATTAAGACACCGCGCAAAATGTTCCGCCACACAGACCGCCTTTTCCCCATTCTACTTAAAACGCTCTCTGATGAGTCTGATGAGGTGATACTCAAAGATCTGGAGGTGCTCGCTGAGATCGCATCATCCCCTGCTGGACAAACAGACCAGGGCTCCTCCTGCGACAGTACTGACAACAAACTGGTCCTCAAGGTGCCAGAGGCTCCCAAAGCAGGACAGCAGCCCAGCACAGGCTTCAAAGCCACAGAGTCCTCTCCTTCCACTCCCAGTATGAACTCGTACTTTTATAAGTTCATGATCAATTTGCTTAAACGTTTCAGTCTGGAGAGGAAGCTTTTGGAGATCAGAGGAGCTTTCATCATCAGACAACTGTGCCTGTTGCTTCATGCTGAAAACATCTTCCACTCTATGGCTGACATCTTACTGAAAGAGGAGGATCTTAAATTTGCCTCCACCATGGTTCAGACCCTCAACACCATCCTGCTCACCTCCGCAGAGCTCTTCCAGCTGCGCAATCAACTCAAAGACCTGCACACTCAGGAGAGCTGTGTTTTGTTTTGCTGCTTGTATCGTTCCTGGTGCCACAACCCTGTGGCCACTGTGTCTCTTTGTTTCCTCACACAGAACTACAAGCACGCCTATGATCTCATCCAGAAGTTTGGAAATCTAGAGGTGACGGTAGATTTCCTAATGGAGGTTGACAAGCTGGTGCAGCTCATAGAAAGTCCCATTTTCACCTACCTGCGTTTGCAGCTTCTAGATGTGGAGAACAACCCATACCTGATTAAGGCACTGTACGGTCTACTGATGCTGCTGCCACAGACCCAGGCCTTCCAGCTGCTCTCCCAACGCCTAAAATGTGTTCCCAACCCTGAGCTGATGAGGACCGTGGACGAATCCAAGTATATGGACTCCAAACAGGAAATGACCTGTAAACGGCGTGCCTCTCACAGTCAGGTGGACTACAATGAGCTGCTCCAGCATTTTGATCGTGTACAAAGCAAACACCTGGAGGTCCGACACCTGCGCTCCGGACGAGCTGCTGATCACCATGACAGGAAGTTGATCTGAACTTTTTCTGCATATAGTCTTCTGGTTGTAGACTAAAAGAGTACACAGGACAGGAATAATAGTAAACAATGTAATTAAAGCCAAAAAGTATTAAGTACTTATGAATAATTTTGTCAGAGAAGCACTATATATGTGGTCAAAAATTGATGTTTTGTTGACATTCCTCTTAGAAACAAAATGTTTGAGAAAATATTTTAACTTGAAATATGTATTAACGTAACTTTATGTGAATTCAAAATACAGAATATGCTTCAAATAGTTAATAACTACACTTTTTCATTTTCATGCACTGTTTTCATTTATCATCTCGTGACGCAGCAGCACTACCGGTACTTGTAAATGTCTTCAGGTTTGTCTCTCTTGTGTGAAGCATCAACACGAATCAACAAATTTTAATCTGTGGTTGAATGAATTATAACATGAGTTCTCTGTAGACCCATGTTGTTACAAACCTGAAGTTTGACCTCACACAACTTCAGCTTTTAATTTGATTTTTTCACTATAAAATCAGCATTTTGTTTGTAATGTTCTTTCACTGTTTGTGATGTTTGCTTTGCTCTCATGTAAAAATCAATAAAGTAGACAATGTAATAGATATAAAAGCATTTTTGTCTTATGATCAGTTTTTATAATTAGATTAAATGGGTGTTTGTAGAAAGTAGGAGAATCTGGCATTTGAAAAAATGTTGCCACTTCCTCATCATTTATAAAATTTGAGATGAAGATAATTTTATTTCACTTTAATCAAATGTTCATTTCATTTTTCTCATTTAAAAAATCTATTAAGTCACATAACAGCAGTAAAGGCAAAATGTTTTTTTTTTTTTACAATAATGACATTTTATGTTTGTGTTAGATAATACATGAAGTATACATAAAAACACAAAACAATAAGATTAAATGTCCTTGTATCAAAAATGTGGAGTATTTTTGACTTCCTTCTTATATGAAGGCATCTTTTTCTCTGAATTCATGTCTTAGTCCTGTTGGAAACAGCTGAGAACTTTGTGTACACATGCACGGTGATTTAAAGTGAAACCAGAGTGGCCGAGTCACCCCCCTTCTGCTGCAAGTCTATCCACTGTTAAACACCTAAAGTACTTAAAGAATCTAGGTCTGCCTGGCTTCACAGATGGAGGCTGAAGTTTCTCGTCAGGTCATGGATGAGTCCTGTTGCGCTGTGTGTGGAGAAACCTTCCTGGCTCCATTCGTCCTCAGCTGTATCAGCTGCGCTTGTGGTTTCTGTAATTATTGTTTGGAGCAGTTCTGGACGCAGCTTGGTGCTAAAGAGTGTCCTCTCTGCTTTAAAGAGAGTCTTGGACTTCCACATAAATCATGTGAAGCTCATGGTGAGAGAATGATTCTGTTCTGTGTAGTTGACCTGGAGCCAGTGTGTTGTATTTGCAGCAGATCAGGCCTCCACATGATCCATAAAGTTTATCCCTTAAAGGAGGCCTTCAGGGATCACAAGGTAAGCAGCTGCTCCTGAATTTTTGTTTATAGTTACTTTGAAAATATGTATTCAGTTTAGATGCACATGAAGTGAGCAAGCTTTTAAACTCCATATGACTTTAAAATACTGTTTATGATTACAGTTTGAATACTAAACATCTACAAATCAGTGTTGAGTTCACCTAAAGTAAATCTTACTTGGTACCTGAAAGACTGCAAATCATGACATACGTTGTAATTAGGTGCTAATGGGTAATAACACTGACTAACTCTATATTCTCATGGCAGGAGTTTGTTCACTCCATCAACACAAACTATTCTTGTGCCATATTCATTCCAATATTTTGCATAACAAAATACTGGATTACTGTGCAAACACGGTCACGTTACTCTTAATGATTTTGACATTAACAGTTAATTAAATCTGAACTTTATAAAAGCTTTATTTAAAAGCAGTGACAGTTTGAGTCAGTTCCTGAAAAATAAATCCAAAGCACATTAAATTAAAATTTGTAAAGTATCTCTTTCTAGTCATACCAGCCCTGGTCTAAATTTGGAGCTGTCTTTTATTATGGTATGATTAGATGTTAAATATATTGGTCATCATAATAAACAAATATTAATAGACACCTTTATCAACTTACTTTTATCTGCTGATCTGCAGAAATACAAAAACTTGAATGTAAAGTGATATTTATTTTATTTAAAGGGGTGTTTATTTGAGAACTTGCAATGATCATTGGCCAACTCAACACAACATAATATTACTCATGGAGTGCCTTTGGGAGCAGAAGTCTTAACACTTATTTCAGTGATTATGATGGAGAGGCCTGCCAGGGATGTGGGAGGGGCTTTAGAGTCTGCCTTCCATCACAGCACTGGGACAAAGCATGGCCACTAGACGTGCTCGTTCTGAAGATGACCTTTCCTGTCCAATTTGTGGACTTATTCTCTGCCAGCCGGTGGTCCTTACTTGCAGACACAGGTTCTGTAAAGCCTGTCTAAAAGACAGCTGGGACACACAAGGCAGCAAAGATTCCCACTACTGTCCTCTGTGCTGGCGCCGTTCCTCAATGGATCAAATGGCAGTTAACACTGTGCTGGAAAAGGCCTGTGAATCCTTCAAAGAAGACAGAAGCAGGAGTGACCCAGAAGCTTGTAAAGAACATGGGGAAAAGCTCACACTCTTTTGTTTGGAGGATTTGGAGCCAATCTGTGGTGTGTGTGGCAAAGCAGCTGCACACAAGGGGCACAGGCTCTATCCCATTGGAGAAGGAGCTCACGACTGTAAGGTAGGCATGGATCTATCAGTGCTGGAGAAATATGGGCTTATATTCAGTCAAACAAAGATCCTCAGTGACTGAAAGAAGTTTTCTCTTGTGCTTAACCATTAAATAATTATTTAGTGTTTCAGAAAATGACACTACTTTTCTACATCTAGTTAGAAGTGTTGATAAAGTGTGAGTGAAGGTTTTTTGGCAGAGTTCATCAATATTCTAATTATAGGTTTATATATTTGGTTTCCTGTTGCTATTCAGGTCCCAAAAGATCTGAAACTCGACTCTCATGCGGTTTTAGTGACCCTACTCCTACCCTCCCTGGCCTTCACTGGACACAAGAAAACACAAAGCTCTATGAAAGAAATAATTTGGTTATTTTTTATATGTTTGTAATATAAACATGATCTAAATGTTGATAATGTTACCAGGAAACCAAAGCCTCATCCATAGATGCGTCCTTTTGACGCTACTGTTTCATAAAACTTTGCATTTCCCTGGAATGCTGCAGTGACAGAGTATGTGGCAGCTGAAAGCCCCACTGTGCTGACAGCTTGGCCAGCTGCCAGGCTGGTCTTGTTGAAGAGTTGATATCCTGTCGCTGACGTTTCAGGAGGAACTGAAGAGTGCGCTCCTGCCCTTGAAAGAGAAACTACAGCTGTACAAGAAAGCAAAAACTGTGTATGAGGAAACGGCTGAACATGTCAAGGTTACCATCAGTTCCAAATCTTACCTTGGAAACATTTTAGAGTCAAAGTGTGAAAGCAGTTAATACCCATCAATCCTGTCTCTTCTCAGAACCAAGCCAAGCACACGGAAACACAGATCAAAGAGGAATTTGAAGCCCTTCATCGCTACCTGAGAGAGCAGGAGGCTGCAAGACTTTCTGCTTTAGAGGCTGAGGAGGATCACAAGAACCAAATGATTAATCTGAGGATGGAGGAGATGAGCAATGAAATGGAATCGCTTTCAAACACCATCAGAATAGCAGAGCAGGAAATGAAATGTCAGGATGTTCCATTTCTTAAGGTAGATAACCATTATAACCTGATTCTATAAACACTCAGACACAGATCAATATCTAAAAACTGTTTTCTATTCTGTTTTCAGAATTACAAGGAAACAATTAGAAGGTAAGATTATATAATGGAATATATTTGCTGACCACATTTAGTAATTTGTTAAGCTTTTTACATCTTTGCAGATAAAATTCTCAAAATATCCACAATCTTTTCAGAACTTGGAAAATTCCTCACGATCCACCGATGATGCACAGCGCTCTGATTGATGTGGCCAAACACTTGGGCTCTCTGAAATACAAACTGTGGGAGAATATGAAGAAAATTATTAAATACAGTAAGTTTTACAAGTAACATTTAATATATTTACCAGGCTTTTAAAGATAATTAATTCATTAGTAACTTTATTCTTGTTTTTCATTGAAGCTCCAGTTATTCTGGATCCAAACACAGCAGCTAACTGCTTCATCCTCTCTGAAGACCTCACGGTTGTGCAGAACTCTACTCAGATTTTCAAGCTGCCAGACAACCCAGAGCGTTTTGATATCAGCGCTGAGATGCTCGCTGCTGAGAGTTATTCTTCTGGACGCCATAGTTGGGATGTGGAGGTGAACAACAACACCTACTGGGTTTTAGGAGTAGCCAGTGAGACCATCAACAGGAAAGGTAAACACGTGCTGACACCAGCAGAGGGATTCTGGACTATAAGATATCGCAATGGAGAGCATAAAGCCTGCACAGCGCCATGGGAGCCGCTCAACATGACTAAAAAGCCAGAAGTGATTAGAGTGGTTTTAGATATGGACCGAAGCAAAGTGACATTTTATGACCCCAAAGAGAGAACGCCTCTCTACACCTTCACAGACATCATCACACCCAGGGCCTTCCCCTATTTTTGTAGCGCTTGTAAAGAGCATCCTCTGAAAATCCTACCAACGAGAATTACTGTGTCAACAGATTAAAAACTCAAAGTAAAAACATAAAATTATAAATGACTGTTTAAGCTGGAGGAGGTAGATGGAGATCTCACCAGATGGATGGACAAAATTAAAAGTTTGACATTTTTTTCTTTTTTTGTGTAAGTGGTGGTTGAATGAATGCATGGTCAAACTATAGCTGTGGGTCATAATGAAAGTTACGAAATAAATAACATGAAACAAACTGATTTAGAAAAGTTTTATTTGAGTTACAACAAAAAGAGATCTGCATTTGTAAATCAAAATCCCTAACACCTATATATTACCACAAGATTTGTTACATAAAACGGTCAAAATCTGTATTTTAGCTTCTTTACTGATCTGAGATCCTTCCTATAAAAAGTGTTAAAAGGTTTCATAAAAGGCACTTACAATAATACTGTGTATTTCCAAGCCCACACCAGTGTTGTTTAAAGGTTCAAACAGCTGGGATTATTTACCCACTGAATTACAAGAAATGAAAGATTATGTGGTTAGGTTAAGGTCAGTGTGTTTTTGAACTAGCAGCCATTCATAATGCATGTCAAAATTAGGTCTCACTCAATAAAACAAGTAGGAGTAACACAATCTCATTGGTTAAACCTTCACAGGAACAACCTAGCAGCTTACAGCATTTTCTAATGAGCAAAAACTCTGTAACATGGTTTAAGTTGGTATACGATTTTAGTTCTAACACTAATGTAGCATGTATCTTATTCAAACTGATAGTGGAAAATGTCCACTCTGTGCTGTGATGCTCAAAGGCTTTATGAGGTGTTTGTTTAGACTTTAAAAAATGTTATTAAAGGCGGAAAATATTCTCACTTCATGTCCTAGTCATTTACTTATTCAGCGTTAAAATGTCATGTCTGTAACAGTACTCTCTGTAAATTGTGCTTTCGAATCTTTTCACCGAAGGCTTGAAATCCAGTGCACCAAGACTTACTGATGCAGATGTAACTTGTGTGCAGCTTCACACTCTCTCAACAGCACCTGGGGCACTTCACTCCCCTGCCATGCCCCCAAACATCATAGCGACATCCTTCCCTCCCCTATAGCAGTGAAGAGCTCTTCGTTCACAGGCTCGTATCGTGCAGCTCTACTGTTCAAAAAGTAGATCTGGTCATTTGTAAGACGTGGGTCAAATCCCTCCCTCTGCAGTCTGGTTTTCTGGATTTTAAATGTACCTACACAGAAATATTTAGATACATAAAAGTATATTATAATTCATTTCTGCACATATTTTCTGTGATTTAATTTTGATTTTAAATGATGAGAAATGCCGGGTCAGTTTACCAGTGGTGTCTACTTGTGGTGAGATTCTCAGGAACACCGGGCGGGCGTAAGGAGGCAGCGCTCGCTGGATGTTCTGCAAGAAACTGTTGCAGTCAAAACTCCCTGAAGCATCTGCAATGGCAGCCATGCCTGCCTTTCCTTCAACACCTGAAACGAAATGTGATAAGCGTTAAGGGGAAGTGAGAGCAATGGCTCCAAAATGATCTCAAAGACAACAGTCACCTGGCACTGCCACACCATACACAGCCACATCCGTTTGATCGAGAAGATTGCTGAGTATCCCCTCCACCTCTGTGGTGGAGACGTTTTCCCCTCTCCATCGGAAAGTGTCCCCACTGCGGTCACGGAAGTACATGTAGCCCAGTTCATCCATCACTAGCACGTCGCCTTGGGTAAATGAAAAGCTAGTAAGCTGCAAGTTTCAGACCAAATAATTAAATGAATCTAAAACATGCTACATAAAGTTTAGACACAACTTGCTAAAATAGTTGTTTAAACTTTGATTATTAGTTTTTCTTGCATAATAACTGATCTTAAACTCTTAAATGTTTGTGGATTAAAGGGAAAAGACTTTCAACCTGATAAATATACAGAATCATTTTTCTTGAAGACATTGTGAGCGATCTTCTTTTTTGTAGCATCCTGATTAGCATAGCCATCGAACCGTCGTAACGGGTCCTTCTGGTTGATGCGACCCACCAAAAGTCCTGGTTCCCCTGTAAAGCATGCATAAGTCTAACTGCGTTTTCAGGAGACCAACATGACATAAAGACTCCCAAACTTTGTTAAACAAATTCATCAGTGCGATGAGGACATTCCTTACCAGGGCGGCATGGCGTACAGAGCCCCCGACTGTCCCGAAAAAGTTCCATTGTGTCCTCATTCACCTTCACCAGGCGGATCGGGTACACAGTAGGGAGAATACGACTGTTGAATCCACAGGCTCCCACCTGGCAGAACAAGATCAGTCAAGCTCAAACACATTTTATTTCTATTTTCTTCGCAAAAAGAGAAGGAACACTGGGTACTTTGCCATCCATGTTAGCGATGCTGCAGTTGCACTCAGTTGCTCCATAGAACTCGCCAATCTGGGACACATGAAACCGCTCCATGAAGGCTTCCCACACACTGGGGCGCAACCCATTCCCCACTGCCAGACGCACTTTGTGGTTCTTCTCAGATGGTCGGACCGGCTGAGACAGAAGGTACCGGCAGATTTCCCCAATGTACTGCACCACCTGCAAGGAGAGATGAAATTACTTTAATGTTCTTTTTATGATTTAATCAAATATAGCACTAATATTTTTCAAGCTCTGACTCTTACTGTACAGTTGTAGTTAATGCAGTCATCCCAGAATCGGCTGGCAGAAAATTTCCTCTTCACTACCACAGTCAGACCATGGATTAGACACTGACCCACACCAATAATATTACCTGGCAAGAAGATAGAGCGTCTATTTATTTCAATAGAAAATTATAATAATCAAAATCTGCAGGTAAGCGTCACAAACCTGCTGAGTGATAGAGAGGCAGGCAATCATACAGGATGTCATCAGGACGCATGCGAAAGGCAAAATGCCCAAAAGCAGCAATTCTGTAGTATCTGTTTTATAAAAAACAAGAGAGATTCCCAGACCTCCTCATTAGCTTTACAGAGCCTGTAACAACTCTAGAGAATGTTATTTTTAGGTGAGTGATTGTTTAAGAAAACATACCGACTGTGTACTACAATGGCAGCCTTGGGCAGTCCTGTGGTTCCAGAGGTGTAAATGTAGAACAGCCGGTCTGCGGGAGAGAATCTCACTATTATATCCTGCATTTTTAAGATGCTTTCTCAGAATCTATTAAATATAAATTAAAAAAAAGGAATTCAAGATCTGGTCAGAAGGGGACACAACAGGATAAGCAGGATTAGGATCCATTCAGAGGTGGTTTTGCTGTCTTGAATGCAAACTCATTCCAGGCTGCAGCAAATGACCACATACTGATGTGACTCCACATAAGCAGCAAAAAAACTGCATGGATGTTTCCGGATTTATGAAAAATGGAACTCATTCAGAAAAAGTAAAAAATTGGAAAAACAGTGGTGTTTAGTGTAAGAGTTAATTAGACCTGCTGTGGTCAAGATATTTTAAAATGCTCTGTTAGTCACTTCAGACGAAGTGTAAAGTATTTATCGGGTTGTGTAGAAAACAGCTGACGGTCTGCAGTGAGTCGTCTGAGTTAAGTTCACAAACCATTTTATACTCTTTTTCTCTGGCATCATGTCTGTTGAGCTATTTTTGTGACAGATCCTAGTGAATGTTGAATGAGTTCATGTCCAAATAATATGTTTATGTGGCTGAAACTATTTGGAATTTTACAAAAAGCAAAAAAAAAAAACCCTGCCGGGATCCCGTTTGTTGCTCTGGTGGTGGCTGACCGTGGCATCTAGGTGACGTGTTTACTTGCATGTAGAGAATAAAAGAGAGATCTGATCCCTTAGGATGAATTTTCCTGCCAAGTTTGAACGTTTGTACTAAAGGCTGATAACTTGTTATCAGATCAGCCAGAATGCATGTTTTGCCAAGTCTGAATGAAGCCACCGAGAACACATCAAGATCAGATCTTTAAGATTGCCTGAGACACGCTAAACAACAATTAAAGAAGTACGCTTAAACCATGCACCGGAGATGTTTTCTATTAAAAAGAGGTGTCTGTCACTTCTTCCCCTCTTGATACATCAGATTAATACATTCAAATTAAACTGCATTAAATGATCATACTCTGTGATTGACATCAAGTCTAAAACGTAATGAGTATTATAAATGGTGCCCTTTCAAAACTGACTGAAATTCACTATTTTGATTTTAATTAAATATTCATGAATTAATATTGATTGCGTTACATTTTCAGCATTTTATCTTGGACTGGGTGATAAAACTATCTCAAAATTATACTGCAGATAAACGTCTCAGTGACAGTGACCTACCTCTAAACATAGCAAAATATAACAAATATTTGTACCATTATGCAAACACACATCTATTTATCCTAACAAAACAGTGTTTGATCAACTTTTTAATTTACAAAATGAAAAAGTGATGTGTTGTTTTATAACGGTGCAGTGAGACGCTAATAAGTGGCCGGTTTCACCTGATCTTTGAGTTTTGTCAGTTACAGTGCTGCTGCCTGAGGGCTTTTGTTGCAACCTTGCACAACATTTTGTTACCTTTAACAATATTTATGTAACTTAAAATGAGTTTGGGACCAATTCCACAACAGGCAAAGACAAAGAAATACACAAGTGAGCACGCTCCAAATATACATACATGCAGCTAATTTGAACATATAGCAATCTACTTGACTGCAGTGAATATTGTGAGTGAAGCAACTCATCAGCTAACAAAGTTAAGAATGTTGTGTTATGTTGCTTATGTAATGATTTTACATGTAATTAATTTAATAGTCAGTCTAATCAGAAATTATTGTTGAATTAACTGATTAAATTAACTGATTAGGATTTTTGTTAAAAGAACATACAAATCTAAACCTGTAGTTTATGCCAACAAACAGGTTCGGCTGTTTGTGTGAAATAAACTGTGGGCTGTGTTACTATGGAAAACATGCATTCACAGCTGGTGATGCAGTTTGAGCTATATTTACTTTTATATAACAGTCAGGTGTTGTGTTGTCAATTCAATTAAAACAAAAACAAGTCAGCTCTATTGAACAGCTCTGTCGTACACACCTCGGGTTGCAGAATTCAATTTACAGCATCAGAGCGTGTCTACCTACTGATATAGAACAGTTAATAGTTCATGTCAGCAAATATTTAGGTTTGTGTTCAGAGACTGATTCAGAATCAAACTTCAGGGGTGATTCAGTTATTTTAGTTTTTATTTCACTCACGTTTCACCTGCACAGCTGGATGTGTTACACAGAATATTAGTTTGTAGAACAGGAAGCAACTGAGGTACAAGGACAAGCAACTATTCAACATGCACCAGGGGCGAGAGAGGGAGGGATTTCTTCTTATTTATAGTAGATTTTATTGGCTACTTGTAATTGGGTCACCTAGGGTGCATGGTAATACTAGATTTGAATGATCTTAAAATAAACATCACATGTCTATTTTTATGATAACAGATCATTTCCAGTTTTCTTGTAAAATGATATGATGGATTTACAAAAGTAAACAATGATTAGCGTTGGTTTGATTAGAAACAGATTTTAAAATTGAATTGAAATAAAACCTTTCTAAATAACTTTACAGAAGGCTATGTGTTAAGGATTTGTGTTGCTGAAAATGTGTATAATTTGAATATTTAATGCCAAAATTTTGATAAATGCGGAATAGAAAACAGGCCCTGACATAATTGGATTCTGAACTGTAATCCCCACATTGGTGACTACGGTACCAAAGCTCCAGTAGAAAACAAAGAAGACGAGTGATGACAAACTCGTGTGAGTCTAACACAAACAAGCTGTATTGTGGCAAGTTGTAAAATGTTTCCATGAACTGGTAACTGGAGTAGAAAGAAACGTTATGAGTTTGGTTCCATAAAAGACTAAAAACAAAAATTTGACAGGTGATCCCGACCACTGCCTTTATAAACAAACTCAATATGTTTTCCCATCTTGTGTGTCATGTTCAAGCTGAGTAGCCAAGTAGTTCAGATAATCTCTTGATATGCATGAACAGTTTACAGATGGAGTTACAAATCTCCAGTACAGTGCTACAGTAAGGTGTTTGGAGTTGAATCTGTCTAATAGTCTGTTTTGCAATTTGTTTTTATTTTGCACCTTTAAAGTTTAGCTAAGCTAGGTCACATAACTAAAGTGCAGAAATGTCAATCATATAAATTGGATTTCTTCTGTGTTTTAATTGGGTAAAAAACATTAGACAAATGACAGTTTGCCTTTCTACATGAATCTGTAGGTGAGCAATCTCTTTTGTTTAAATGCTGCAGGAAAACAGTGAAATGCTATCTTGTTTCTAAGCTTTACAGTCATGTGATGTGTTGTGCAACTTCTTATATTAACCAATATAATCACATAAGAATAAACACACAATAAAAGGTAAACTAACTGCCTGGATCTGATTCCTGGAATATGAAAGAATGGATTTAACAATATGCAGACTCAAGTGTGGCATATTTCACAGAATATGTGTGTAATTTCACACTGATATCCTCTTTTTGAGCACTAATGAGCAGCAGAGAAAATATAACCCAAACCCTAACCCCTACTCACCATTCATGCCTTTGTGAGGAACACAAGGTGAAGGAGGATGTCTGGATGCCTTGGCTAAAATTGGGTCCAGAGGCTGAGCCCCCAGACGGGCCAGATGTTCTGCACTCAGGTCTCCTGTACAAAAACGTATCATGGACTGGCTGATGGATGAATTGATGTCCAACATGGCTGACCATAAAAAAAGACAGGAAGAAGAATTAATTAGGATGAGATGACATAAATCATTCAGTTTAAGCTGTAAATTTTAATCTAACGTTTGCTCAAAAGCTAAAATAACATGTAATGTATATGTTTGTGATCATTTTTGCATACAAACAAAACAAAATGAGTAATGTTTTGTAAAGACACAATGTTATCTGACTTTAAATGCCACATGGAAAATTCCTGGGGTGATGTGATCACAGTGCAGCAGGTCCTGACAAGCTAGATGTCATTCTCACAAACAGCCTGATTATTAAAACACATGAGATCGACCAACTTCTATGATGTTACAGACAACATGTTTAAATGAGAAATAGTATGTGATAGTAATTACAATATAATAATCAGACTTTTAGGCTAATAGAATAAATAAGGGGCAAAATTGTCTTCTATAATGCTGAATATAAAAAAAAACAATTATTTTTCTGCACCTGTCATTACTTTGTGTAACATATTCTTACCATCAGCAAGCTCAGCCCCAAACACAATCGCCCGTGACCCTGACACCCCAAGGCAGTGCAGAAGGGAATCACAGCGCAGGCTGAAGTTAATTAGTGCAGCTTCCACCCCAACTTTGGCTAAGCCCAGCCAAAGTGCCACATATAAGGGCCTGCTTTCCATGAAGAGGGCCACCACATCCCCAGAGACCCATCCTTGACTTCTTGCCCAATGGGCTACTGCATTAGAGAGCTCATCCAGCTGGGTAAAGGTCCACGTTTCCCCAGTGGCCTCATAGACAAGTGCTGGTTTGTTTGGGTGCAGTTTTACTGTCTGGGCAAAAATGGAAGGAATATTGCTTTCATTGCGCATGTAGCGCCATAAAGCCAGCTTCACTCTCAACAGCACATACAGGCCACTGACCAGAGAGGGAGGAGAAAAGGAGAACAGATCTAAGTATTCAGGATGCAGAGCCATGAACAATACAGCTTTATTCACATACACAACTTACTTGATGTCTCTCTTGGCAGTTCGCGCTGCAATATAGAAGTATTTCCAACTGCTTGTGCCCAGATATACACCTAAGCCTGCTGCCAGACTCCAGGACCAGGACACCCCAACCAGACGCAGCAGTCCCACGGACCCCAGAGAGGCTGACACACACGCTGCATTGTGCATTCTTGTCACGAAGTGAAGAAAAGAGAGATGGGATTGTACACAATGAAGGGCTCAAGCTAAAGCCTACATGGGCTCCACTTAGTGGATTGAAGTACTGCAGTGTTAAACTGGTACACACAAGTACATACAAAACTTTTACAGTTTATAACTTCGATTAAAAAAGACATAACACAGATATGATATAGGGTTAGAACTGTTTATATTATAACTCACATGTTAGTGAACAGATATGTCACGTTAGGATCAAATAACGGTATCAGTGATTGTTTACAAGGTATATTTACAGGCTACACAACTTACCTATGAGTCAATAATCTGACGCGATGTCACCTTTCACCTAATAACCCCGACAGTGGGCACAGTTTGTTACTTTTCACTTTCACGGATGCTACAAAGCTTTCAAACAGTCCTCCCGCCGTGGAAAGCGTCGAACGAGCGTTCAGGGTCAAACCAAGATTAGAGAGTTAGTTGGCTGATATCAGCGCCGTAGCTGCCAAGTAGTTAAGAGTTTACAACATTTAAACTGTACGTAAGACTGTGGGTTAGCGAGGCTAGTAGGCTTAGCGTCCACAAGGCAGCTTTGATAATTAGAGCCTGTACGATAGAAATAACATTACTAAAGAAAACTACAAGATGCGGTGTGATTCAGGCTATTTTCTGTACTCCATGTTGAAGAGTGCCACTGTCTTTTAAGCACAGCCCACCTCGGGCGTGAGTCTCCTGAAACAGCTCAGCGATTCGCTAAACCCAGTGTCCGTCAAACGGTTCTCAAATTTGATTGGATAAATTTAACCCGGCCCAACTGACCAGCCAATCGAATTGTAGGTGGTCAGTACTTAATGTAGGGCAAATCAGCAGGACACGCCGGGTACAGACTACTAACGAAATATTGTGAAATCTAAGAATCTAAAGATAACTTTTATTGTCGGCGTTACAAGAACAACAAACCATACTTTAGCTGCTTTCTGTTTAGTAACAGAGATAATAGTACACTAAAACAAGTATTAAAAGTACCAACTTTAAAAAGTACATTTATATATACACAAGCCTATCTATTCAAATATAGAAATATATACTCTCATTTATATATGAGAGCACAGTTTATATATTTATCTAAATGTAGTGAGTTTACTGAGTACAATCCCTGCAGACACTTGGATTGCTAAATACTGTCAAGCTTAATTAAAATACAACTACATTACATTTTACATGTTTAAGAAAATATGTAAATAATAAAGTAGAAAAACATGTGAAAATTAAAAGCTTTAGGAAAACATCATCCTTGCAGAATGATGGTCGGTCTGCGACTCTCTATAAAGGAGTCATTTGGTGTGATGAATCCCACACGACCGCAGCAAAGTCTTGAGAGCATTGTCCTTCTCAATAAGATGTACACCCATGGGTCTAAGATCTGATTCCAGGAAGCCATGCGTACGTACAGAGTGAACCTGTTAGGACCCCAGTTGAGCTGCTTCATGAGAATGTTGACCTATAGCATAGAGGAAACACAGTATTCTAGTTAGTACATCTACAAAATAAATTTAATTGTAAATAGAGTAATGTAAAATGTAGTACACACAAAAAAGGGGCCCCAGCAGACACAGGACACCACAGTGAGTGCTGCAAGTTGAACCAGCATCTCCACATCCAACGAACAGGACTGTACATGATGAACACCGTGAGCGTTAGGTCTTGTATAGCAGTTTCCTGACTTCATTCTGGCCTTCAGCAATGTTAGACCACTCAGGATGTTGCAGAACAGGGAAATAATCATTGTACCAAGGCCCAGGCTCAAGAAAACCAGAATCAGGCTTTTGTCAGCTGTAGACGGTGAATTATAAATAGGCAAAAAACACCATGTGCCTGGATCTTGGGTTATGTAATTCCCTACAGCAAAAAATGGTAATAATGCCAGAGCAAGTGCAGAAGTGGTCAAAAATAACACAGTACGCCATGCATGAGCCATTTTAAGAGAAAGGTGGAGAAAGGGTCGAGTGATTGCCACACAGCGCTCGACTGCCATGGCAC
Source organism: Callopanchax toddi (assembly GCA_006937965.1). Classification (NCBI taxonomy): domain Eukaryota; kingdom Metazoa; phylum Chordata; class Actinopteri; order Cyprinodontiformes; family Nothobranchiidae; genus Callopanchax; species Callopanchax toddi. Next base: position 339,120 of record SSNR01000030.1, on the reverse strand, counting down.
AACCCAAAACCAAAGGGCACAAGCCAAAAAACACCATGCTTGCTCCGAAGACATTACAGAAGTTAACGTTGGATTTTAAGTCTGGCATTTTATTTATGTGCTGATATAATGCAAAGGCACCAAGGATCAGATGACCTCCCAGATCAGCCAAAAGTAAAGCCACTGTTAGCAGAAGAAAGGGTGCTTTGGACGGGCCTCTAAATCTGGCACGGGACTTAGCCAGGATTCCCAAAGCAGTGAAGTTGGAGATGGTTCCAAATATCATGGTGAAGCAGGACATCAGTAAACCAGTGAGGTGAGGGTATCTGGTATTGCTAGTGGATGCATTGCTTCCTGGTGAAGTGAAAAACAAGGTCACGGGCTCTGGTGTTGTCATCATCTTCAGTTTGAGCTACAGAAAATTAGGAGGTTGAACATGAGTGTTAGAATAAAATCTATTAAACATTCTTTATTATAATTCTTTATTACAATTTGTTCTGTTTTCTTAAACCTTTCTCAAGTAAACAAACCAAAACAGCAGAAGGTGCAAAACTGTCTACCTGCAACTGAAATGATATGTGTGGGCACTGGGCAGCTAATTAAAAGTGAGCTGACAGAAACACATGGAATTAAAACTTGATGCCACTGCAGAAAATAAAGATCAAATAAAATGTATTTTAAAAATTCCTTTAAAACTAATATTTATAATAAAATTAAACAAATATTGCAAAATGAAAACACATGAATATTTATCATCACAAAGGGAAATGTGAATAAAATGTGATGACAGATTAACACAATTTCATAACGGACTGATTTACCTGAAGCAAGATAGTAAGTAAGCGTCTGAAGCAGACGCTTCAGAACAATTAAAGCGAGAACAAACAGGTTGAAAAACTGTTTTTACTCCAGAGCGATAATTGCACTCAATGCTGAGGAAACTTGAACATGGGAATTGTGCAATAACTGCAGTGTGGGATGGTTTTGATTTTGATATTTTTTTAATTTTTTAATTCTGATTCTTAACCCTTAGCAACTGCTGTTTTATCGTATTTTAGTATTTATTTTTTATGTTCAGGCACCTTAAGGATTGCACTCTCTATTTCATTGTACCTGTGACAATAAAGGTGATTCTGATTCTGATTCTAATGACAGCAAACACAAAACAATACCACCATTTCAGTCTGGAAAAATAAACAGATCTTGTTTAATTTTGATCAGTTTGCACATTTTTCCAAACCACACATTGGATTTATTTTCTATCCTCAAGATCTTCAACCTTCTGTACCAACCCTGCTGAAAAAAACAGCATAGACCAGCATATGCTGTGTTTTGGTGCTGGTATGCTGGTCCATAGTGATCCATTAGTTCAACCAGCATAGACCAGCACTAAACCATAGACCAGCGTTGACCAGCAAAGACCAGCAAACAAATCATGATGGTCTTGATTTATATGCTGGTCAATGCTGGTTTATGCTGGTTTGGTGCTGGTTTAGCTGGTAGACCAGCATGATTCGGTCAATGCTGGTCTATGCTGGTTGAAGTAATGGATCACTATGGACCAGCATACCAGCACCAAAACACAACATATGCTGGAAACCAGCTATGCTGGTCTATGTTGGTTTTTTCAGCAGGGAAACTTTAGAATTTTCTCATTTTTATTATTTTAAAAGCTCTTCTTTACCTCTGCTCTTGAACACTTCCACTGTTTCGAATGTAGGTTTGTAATGCAGGTACATTTTATCAACATTTCCTGAGGCTTTATTAGTTTTCACATTTGAAAAGAATAAAAATCTGATACAGTGACTTGGTTGGACAACTGACTTGGTTGGACAACTGATCATCTATAGATATGATGAAATTAAACTAAAATCAAGAAAAGTGTTACTTTTCATAAGCAATCCTATTAGGTCTCAGCTCTAAGTGCAAAATATGTTGCATTTCATGTTATGCATTTTCTTTATGGGAGGAATATCTTTCAACAAGGCTGCCTCAAAGCAATAATGCTGACGGACTTGTTCTGTATAAGCCAAAATGGGCTGATACGCCTGGAAGAAAACAAAACAATATAAGTTAAAACTTCAGATCCAGTTTTATGGTTTTGATTGACAGACTCTTATCCTCTTTATTTTAATTAAGGTTAAAATCTTCAAGGGATAAAAAAAAAAAATCAGTTCAAACAAAATCCTTCTAGTTGATGGACCATAGCTCAGATTTTATTTCTTAAAGTCTTTTTGTTAATGGATCCTCATACAGTGAAGTGATTTCCCTTAAATCACAGAAGGACTTCACTGTTAAAAAAAGTAAGTCAGTTCAACTTAGAAACGAAAGTTCACCGGCTGCCTTAAAAATTTGATTCAATTCAACTTGACCAAACACTTTCTTTCAACTCTAAATGTCAAGCTGTACAAATATCATAAATTATAACCATGCATTGTTTTAACTTAAAATTGTTAGTTGAAACAACAAATCCTGTTCACTTAGCCATTTAAAAAAATCAAAAAAATCAGTTTATCTTGTTCAACATCCACCCGTCCATTTTCTGTAACCTCTTCATCCTCCACAGAGGGTTGCGGGGGAGCTGGTGCCTATCTCCAGGGATCAGGGGGCGAGAGGTGGGGGACACCCTGGATGGGTTGCCAGCCCATTGCAGGGCCACACAGAGACGAACAATCAGCCACACACCCACTCACACCTAAGGACAAATTACCAGGAAACTGGAGTACCTGGAGAGAACACACGAGAACACTCGGGGAAAACATGCAAACTCCACGCAGAGAGGCCGCAGTGCCGGGACACGAACCCACAACCTCCTTAATGCAAGGCAACAGTACTAACCAACTGTGCCACCATGCAGTCCCTTGTTGAACATACATACAATATATATAATGTATAATATATATATATATATATATATATATATATATATATATATATATATATATAATATATAAATATTTTACTTATATGGTATCACCAATAATCCTACTCCTCCAAACCTGCCAAATTTCACAGATTAAAAAAAAAATCTATAACTTGCAAATTTAAGTTGACTGAATGAGAAAAATGTAAAAATTTGTCAGAATAACTCATAAATTTAAGTTTTTCTGATCAAAACACAAAAAAGTAAGTTTAACAAGCAAAACTTAACTAGACAAGTTGAGTGAACTTATAAAGATTGATTGAAACAACTTTTTGAGGCTATGATTTTTTACAGTGTTGAAGTTAATGGAATCCAAAGTTTACGTTCAGAATTAGAAGACTTTTAGATTTTTATCCATCAAAGGTCAAGGCTTTAAAACTATTTTTATATGTTTCTGCTGCATATTGTTTTTCACAGACACAATAAAACTCAAGCTCTTCTTTAATTACATTGTTTTGACATAAAAATAAGACATTTGAATTTCCCATCAGTCGCTTACTTGTAATACCAGAGGACTGTTCACATTCTCACTGAGAGCATGCAGAAACTTGTTCTTTATTATACATCAGCTTCACAGATATCTTTACTGCAATCTTTGTAGAAAGGAATGTCTAACGTTGGTCATGTGAACCACAGGTAAATGTAATGGATTTGTTATAAAACTTACCTTCAGACAACACAGGATAAGCTGTTTTGATAGTTCAGAATAAATGAGAGAAGACTCCAATCAGCAGTGCCGCCCTGTCGTCTGCCAGGTCAGATATCAATGTTTCCAGCAGTCATTTGCGTTTTGTTCCCCTCCCTTTGTTTGTTTGCGTCTGACAGTTTCACTTTCTACCCTGTTTCCTGCTTCACTCGTTTAATGTTAAACCTTCTGTATTTTCCCCTCTCCTTTCCTGTTTGCATGCATGCCTTTCGTTTATTGATCCTTTCTGATCTTTTGAAGTGAAGTGGATCTCAGTTCTTATTCAGTTTGAGGCTTGCTAAATGGCAGAGTCAGCTACTGTATCATATTGCATCAGGTTACGGGTTTAATTCTGTAAAAACAGGAAGAGATTCACAGAGGATTTAGCAGAGAAGGTGAATAGATTCATTGTCCGGACATGTCATAGTAATTAGAAGAAGCACAAACTGTTGCCTTCAGCTTCTCTGGCATGCAATCTGTCACTTCAAATGATTTCTGATATATGAATTACACACATGATTACTGTTTTTTTAGAGACCAAAAAAAACAAAACAAAAAACTAATTAAATAACCCCTGAACTAGCTACAAGAAAATGTGTAAGATTCATTTGCTTCTTTAAATGAAAGAGCTATTTGAGCTCAGTTCATAGTGAGATCATCATGTCTTTAATCTAACACAAACAGGAAGGAAGAAGGAAGTGGTCTAGCGTCCCTGCAAGTTTAATGACCTAAATCCCCACTGTAAGGAAAGTATTTTGAACCACAAATAGCATTAAATGTAAGGTGCATTATGTTTATTTGTAGAAAATATAAGGTACAAAAAAAACTTAAATAATCCTCACATATAGATAAAATGTTAACAAAATGAAAACCCAAATGTGCGCTAAACAATATTTTACAGCTGTATAAATGGTCCATAAGTAAAGTTATTTAAGTTATAAAAACTGTTACTATAAAATCTTGTTTAATAATACAATCCTTTTAAATATAACTCCTGAAGCTAAATTGCAAACATGCAAAATAAATTGTCCAGCAACTTACAAGCAATACATTCAAGATTTTAACCTTTTTGACCATAATTACATTTCAGCAATTTAAAAGTCTGTTTATTTGAGTGTCCTTGCTGATTATTTGCAGTACCTGGATGAAAACAACTTATTACTTGATAAAACAGACTCTAAAAATATTATTGGCGTTCAAAATTAGTATGTTTGTCTGCATAAAAATGTGTTTTGTAAATTTGTTATTGTGTAAATGAGTCACATAATTATTATTATTAGACACATTTTCATTTGAAGTAATAACACATTAGACCAAATCAAATAAGTCGACTCAGTCACTTTTTACAGAGTTGCTGTTTGAATGTGGAGAATCCAGCTGCCAACAAATAAAATGGAATGTCGGTTTTTGGAAAAGTGGACTTTTGTCTCAAGTCCTTCTTCTTAAATGCGAGACTCTCCTGTGTCCTGGGTACTTTTGGATGCCTAAGTAAAACAAATGAAAAAACAAAACAGGATATGTAATCAGTGTTCTAAAGAAAACACAGTTAATGGACTGATTAAAGCTCTTAAAGAAAAATAAAAGCTTACATTTACTTTACTGGAGTGTGAAGAACTGAACTCTGAATATATCCTTTTCCGTGGTGCACAGAACTGAGACAGGATATTTGCATATTCGTCCCTCACCTGAAATCAAAATGCAAATTCTGTTATTTGGAAAGATGCAGAGCTAGTTTCATGTTTGGCATTTTACAGCTTTAAAACCAACCTGCTTGGAGAACAGGCAGTGCATGACAAAGAGCATAAGGCCTTGAAGGCTGCCAAAAATGGTGAACAAGTAAGACATGGCTTCGGTGCCTTTCTCGAACTGAAAACAGCCAAATATCCACATGGTGCCAAGAATACACAGCTGAGCCACTGCAGTAATGATGAACGCCCTGCAGGAGGCAACGTATGCATACAGGTCAACACTAAAAAGCTACAATATGTTTTACAACCTCAGTTTCATTAAGGGACTGTGGTCACACTTTTCCATTTTGCAGGCAAGGCATGAAATAGGTTTTTTTTTTTTGCTCAGAGGAAAAATTTAACTCACATTGACAACATGTGTTTGCACCCAGCTTTGTGGATCAGTGGGAACTTACCTTATTTTCTGCAAGCTGTTCAGTTCTGGATTTAAACTTGAGAACTTCTGCGCCAACTTCCATGCAGTGATGAGAAAGAAGAAAATGTTTACCTGGAAGACAGCAGAACGGGTCAGAATAACTTTCAAAATATGATTTTAGTAAAATTAGTTTTTTCTTAATGTCTTACTAGGATGATGACACATGCGGGTCCAAAGAAACTCCAGATGGAATCCAGGTTTAACCAGCAACTAAAGTACATTAAAAGTTTTTGAAAAAAATATATTGAGCACAATTTGAGATTAAAATGCTGATTACAATTTGAATGAATATGATGGATACCAGCTGACAAGATTCAGAAAACTTACTATCTCTTGGTGCCATATCCCTTGGCATTAACTAATGCAGAGATAGCAACAATTACAGCTGGGACTCCGTAGCCACCCGCCATCATGTAGATCATTTTAAAGCTGGTGTTAAAGACCAAGACTACCATCCTGAAGAGCTGTATGCCTTCCAGACACATCCAGCAAAATGCTGCCAGGTAGAAGTAATGCAACATCCCTGCTACAACTGCACATCCAACCTAAAGAGGAAAGAGGTAAACAGCATGGTGTCTATGAAAAGTGACAAAGCAGGGTCAAAGAAATCAGGAAGAACTCCACCTGCTTAAATCATTCTGTATCTGTGTCCTGATTGCTCTCCATTCATATGTTTGTAGATGGCAAACATTTCATTCTATTCATCTTATGCAACAAGTTGTCAGTATTTACCCTGTTCTCTGTCTTAGAGATTCCTGCAAGAAAGATGACGTTAGCAATGAAGAGGCTGATGCAGAGGTGCAGGTGGATGGTAGTTCTTGGGCTTTGGATGGAGCGGATCATGGAGAAGGTCAGGATGCAGAAGAACAGACAAATCAGTGAGAGGGACAGGCCAACCCAGGTGATCAGCTTCAAATCAAAGCGATCCTATAATGAGGAGAAAATACACGTCATTTTAGCAATCATGGACTGAGTCTCACACATTATGTTCATAATCATGAATTAACCTCTATATCATAGAGAGCCATGAGCACAGCAAAGCTGCTCAGGTGGTTACAGGAACATTTGGTGTATTTAGAGTTTGACTCCACAAAACTGCAGCCTCGAGGTGACCACGTTCCCCCGTTCTCTGAAGAATCCCAGAACACACAGGTGGGTTTCTCTGACTGTCAACAAACACATCAAACACCAGAAATAAAATTACTGATTTACTGCAATACATTAAACAAGTGAAAAAAATGAAGCATGAAGGGAGCAGATCTTTCTCACCCATTTGAAGTGGTGCAGAGTTATATTAACTGGCTTTTTGAAGTGAGTTGTGTCTCTGTTGCTGACAGTGACAGTCACCACTTTGGAGTTTATCTGAAAGCGCTGGTTCTTATGTGGTTTCATCCCACTAAAGAAGCCCTCTGCAGCTTCCTCCAAGTTTGAATACGTCAGCAAAGACATCGTTGTAAATCCTTAATTGGAAGGAAAACGGGGTTAGTGATTGAAATCAACAGGTTTTAAATTCAGAGGCATCATCATTACCGGGGTAATGGGAGGGATCTCCAGCAGCTACCTCCATGTCGATGTCCACCTGAGCATGCTGAGCTGATAATTTGTGTTTTCCTTGGGGTATGACTGGTTCATGACAAACCATCAGCTCTAAATCTGAGGGGAAATTCATTTTAATTAACAATCAGTTTTCATTCAAATCTATAGTTTAGTGAGTGCAAGTGAAAGCAGAAGCATTTTTGTTGTTAGGAAAAAGTCAGCACAATTATTAAACTTTTTTTAAACCTGTGTGAGAGGAATTCATTTTGGTCTTTGTGGTTGTTACAAATGGTCCAGCGAGCCTCAGAGCATGTTCCACCAAGGCCAGAAAAGTAGAGATTTCTCTGTTATCCTTGAGAGTACTATTGGACAGGAACATGTCAATCATAGTCTGCAGAATCTAAAACCATAAGAGGGGATGGAAGTAGAGTTACAGAAGTAAAGTGAACAAACAAACAAGGAACAGAATCTTATCGCGTAAACATGGATGCAAACATCATCTGACCACTTGGGTGGGGAGTTTGAGCTTCTGGGTTTTTTTTTTACTAAGTGGAGGAAATTCCTTTTTTAAAAACTCTATTGCAAAAAGCAACTGCTTGTAATAATATTTTGTACCTTGAGATAGCCCTCTCCATCCAGCCCCTTTGGGTCCTTGCTCCCTGTGAGCTCCACACATCTTTCACTCAGTTGCTTCAACTGATCTTGTACAATGCTAAATTTCTAAAACAACAAATTGGGAAAGATGAAAAATAAAATGTGTGCGTGTAAACTTAGATTTAAAAAATAGGTCATTTTCTTCTTTTCTTTACCTCACTTGAATTGCTCACATTTTTAAAAGCATCACAGTTCATTTCTGAAACATCAAAAGAAAGTTTGATTCAGTTTTTGTGTTTAATGGCTGTTGGCGTGAGCTGATCTGTTCTTACCAATGCAGCGAGAGGTTTTCTTGCCGTAGTTTGTGAAACCAGGATGGCAGACACAGTAATGGCTGCCAGCTTCAGTGTAGCAGGTTCCATTTCCACAGATTGTCTCATTAATCCTACAGATTTCTTTAATGGAAACACGTCCATCAGGAAAGTGGTTACAGTCTGATTTAGTCAGAGCCATTAAAGCCATAAATTGGACAACTATAATCTGTTACTTAACATTTGAATAGTTTCTAGGCTAAACTACTTTAAAAATCATTTGGAGTCATATTAAAGCTCCCACCTTCACATTGTTCCACTTTTCCAGTGTAGTTTAATTTGCCAGATTTCAATCCAAAGCCCTTATTACACACACAATGATAGCTGCCCTGTGTGTCGGAACATGTTGAATTCAGACCGCAAACCGTTTCCTCTTCACATTCATTTATATCTGTAGGAGCAGGAGGAAGAAAAGGTCAAATAATTGAGATCACAACCTAAAACTCAGCCATCAACAGCACAGTGATTGTTACTTCTGCATGTAACGTTGTCGCCACGATGAAATACTTTCACCCCAGTGGAGATGAATCCCTCTTTACAAGAACAGTTGTAATTGGAAATTGTGTTTTGACAATCTGCATGAGGTCCGCAGATGGTTTTGTCCACCGAGCATTCATTTATATCTTAAAAGATAAGAAAAACATAAAGTTATAGGAGTCAGCATTTCAGTCATTATCACTGAAAGACAACTTACCTAAACATCTTGCAGAAGAAGCACCAGTAAAATTAACAGTTGTTGATGATATAAAACCATCAAGACACTGGCAGTAGTAGCTGCCAATTTCGTTAAAACATCTGGTATTTTTTCCACATCGTACCTCATGACCAACGCATTCATCGATATCTAAGGTCAGAAAACAGCAATGTGACAAATTACCTTAATACAGCAAAATAAGTGCTTAAATATTCATTTATTTGAAAAATGTAGGTAATAAGGTTACATTATTTAACACAATTATTTGATTTACATCCTATTCAATGAGTTAAAAAACATTTAATGGAAAAAATGTTCACATTACACAACACATTTTAAATGAATGGTAATATTTTGATCATACCTACACACTCTTTTAACTCCTTATTTTTGATAAATCCTTCCGGGCAGAACTTTTGTGTTTGAACTGTGACGAGTGAAAGGAACAAAACTGAAAAACAAACGAGAACGTGTCATTTTACATCATCCCACTACTTCTTCACCATTTAATCTGAGTGTATGTTCATCATTATAATGCATGAATAAAAACAATAAAATTAAACAACATTCACTTGGCTGAATTGTTAAAGTCAGAACCGTTGAGTTCTATAAAGGTCTATACAGAAAAACTAAACCCATTATTTTTTGTCTCCATTTCCTCAGATTATTCCAGCACCATCTGCAACGTGATTCAAAATAATCTACACATGGGTGTCCAGAGATGACTTCCTGTGTGTGAGGAAGCATCAGCTGGCATGTTATAAGAATAACATGTATGGAAAGGCTCTGAGTGCAAAGTCAGTACTCTGGGGTTTCCAGAAAGATCAGATGGGTGTGAAACTCAGCAGAAAACAGGAAGGAGTTTGTTTGACTGATCAAACCTTTGACTGACTTTAGAAAAAACAACAACACATATGTTGTTGCTATGGAGGAAATATTTATCCTGGGTTGTTTTTAAACCACTTAAGAAACAGTTTTTTCAGAAGTCATAATGTATCAGTGTTTCTTGTTGCTGGTGGCATGGAAACCCAGCGTTCTCCTCCTGAGGTCAGCTGATTGGTTACTGCAGTCTCTATCTGGCAAGAAGTAATGAAGCAAGATGAGCTCATGGATTTTAAATATTGCTACAAAGGTTCTCTGTTCACTTCCACCAGTTCTGTTCTTGTGTTTGAGCTCTTTTCTCAGACAGAACAGTAACTTTTTCATGAGCGTAACTGACAACTTTAACGTCAGTGGAAAGCCGCTAAAGCAGAAACTCTGGAACAGAACAGCTGATCCGTATGGCCGACTTTTAGTCCTAAACTTTTACACAATAATCTTAAAAAGTAGGCTGTTGAATACGTAGAGTTGCCTTTTTACACAGAACATTTTTAAACTCAAACAGATGATTTTCCAGTCAAGCTACTAATGGATGACAGATGTGACTCACCCAGTATCAGGAGGGTCCACTGGTCTGTCATGGTGAAGAGGCAAAAAATGTCCAGGTCAGTAAATTAAATGACCTGAGAATCAGTCACATTCAGATGACCTGAGCTCTTATCTCCCAGTTAATTTCCCAATAAATAAACTAACAACAACAACAAAAAAAGTAAAAGTTGCTGTGATTCTATCAAACTCTCGCTGAATTGTCTGTTCTCCCTGACTGTGTCTCTAACTCTCCTTCTGATCTTAGTCTGCTCTTTCTGTTGGGTTCATGTGCTGAATTATTAGAACACAGTGAGTTTTTCCACTCTCTCTCTCTCATTTGCTCTCTCTCTCTCTTTCTGACACACGCCTCTGACACTGAGGTTTGTACAACCAGAAAGTTTTATTTTAGGAACTAATGCTCTTGCTGGGGTGGGGTGACAGTGAGACGAAGTTGTGACAACGCACTAAAATCTAAATGTATATTAAAAAAAACCATTTTAAATGTTTTTTTTAATGTAATTTTAATATGTTTGACAGTTTCTCTCTTCTGATTATGGGACACAAAGGGTTAAACAGAGTTTAGACTTCACGCTGTTCATTGTTCTAAAGAGTCCTGGTGTCTGGCGTCGCCTCCCAAAGGCAAACAGCCTCCTGACTATGACGATGACACATATATGGCTTTTGCTTTAAACTGCTTCTGATTAAGACAATACAACAATACTGTTATGCATTTTGAGATAATGCTAAAAAGAGCTAAACAAAGAAGCTATGTAATGCTCTGTTTTCTCAACACAATCTTCATACTCCCTTTACATAGTGGAATTTGGGGACGTGCTTTGCAAATTAGTTAAGGCTATACATGTTAGTGTTTAGTATTTGTTATTAACTCTTGTCCCAATGAATGAAGGAAGAACAATTCAACATATCAGCATTTTTCATTGCATTCAACTCTATGAGGTCAGTATTATTCACTGTAAACTCTTCTTGAATGAAGCTTTAGGACTGAGAATTTATTTCAAAATAAAAAAATTCATATTAAGCTGCAGTGTGCAATTCTTTTTAATGTTTAGCTACTTTAAAGCAGCCCAGTCATTCAGTAAAAAACTAAATGAGGCCAATCAACAATAGAATAATGGAGAAAATCTGATCTACAGCTGAGCTTATGGTCATAATTTGAGCAGTTTGAGGAGGAAACTCAGGGTTTGTTTTTGTTAAAACACATTTTGTTTGGTTTCCTGATACAGAATCCTTGATAAAATCCAGTACTATCACTGGTTTCTGTGGTTTTTGTTATTGTCTTAGATAAAAGTACACAAACATAAAAAATAACAATAAAATTATGTGCATATATATATTTTTCTGAATAAACTTACAAGATAACACACATTTCCTTATGTAATGATGTTATTCATGTGTGGACTGGATCCCATTCAATTTAATTCAATTCAGTTTGTGTTTGTCACTTCCATTATACACATTCAGCAGATAAGCGAGCTATCTTCCTCCATATGTCATGTTGCATCACTAGATGCAACATAAATATTAAATACCAGAAATATAATAAACAAGACACATGTAATGAATAAAACCAACACGATTGCTTAGAAAGTACAATTGGTTGTTATCTGGTGAGAATGTCATTTTATTACCACCTTTTTTTTTATTTATTTTTTAACCCCGTGTCCTGTCCGGCTGTGGAGCAAACAGAATAATGTCTGAGTGCCAAAAACAAGCCCAACAGTGTTGCTGTTTCAGGTGAGAGGTTACAGCCACTGCTATAAAACTCCTCCTGATTTTTGTTTAAATATAACCCCCAAAATCTTTATTAGAATGTTTTTATGGTTGATTGGACACGGAGCCTGAAAGTGAAGGGAAGGGTACAGAAAGAGGGATGGGGGAGAAAGTAAACAGAAAAAGAAGAGAACAAGAGACGTGAAGAATCCACTTCTAGACCTGTAAATAAAGCACAAACAAACAAAACAGGGAGAAAAGATACAACAGCAACAAACAGCATATGAATACACAACAGTTGTGATATTCTTCAAATGTATACCTATACACCAGTTCAAGAGAGTTCAGTGCCAACCACAGCCCCAGTCAATGTGTCTGAAAACACCTGAGTCCGTCTTTATGTGAGCACCTTGTGATCACCTGTGTGTATACATGCGCGCTTGTTTATATAAGGTTTCTCTATTGAAACATTCAATAATAAGTTCGAGGAGCCACAGACCCGTCCCCAAGGCCCATGGAGGACGCGGAGGAGGTCCAGGCCCCAGACGTCCAGAGGCCACCCAGGGCACGGACACCCCAGGGAGACCGCCATCAGGGCAGTCGCTAAACTCTCCCCCAGAGGGCGCAGAGGCTCACCCCACGTGGGCCCCCCGGCAGTCGCCGCGCTAGAGCCCCTGGGGGGTCGCAGCTAGGAGCTCACAGGCACCGCCTGCAGCCGGCCATCCAGGGTAGATCTAGCCGGAACCAGAGACCCGAGACCCAGGAGCGAACCAGCCCCAGCAGAGGCCCGACCACCACCGGGGGCCCAGATCCCACCCTGTCTCTT